>LUCW03000721.1:60000-77271 GCA_001586965.3 Sphaeroforma sirkka | reverse complement strand
GCTGTTCCACAGATACACATGGACATGCAAGTTATGTAAATAAGCCTCCAAACCAAATATTGTTCATTTGTTTGCACGTCCATCAGTGCTTATTTGTGTGTCGTGATATTACGACAAATAATTTGCAGTTGTTTGTGAAGACTGTCGTTGGAGATTGTCGATTGATAACATTTTTTTAACTTCTCAGTAAATCAGCAACAGTTTGCATGTTTTGAGGTTTTTTACGGTAAGTTTTAAAGTAGACTAGTGATTTTGCTGCGTACTTGAAGATACTAAAAAATGGGCATCATACCGTCCATGTACCTACTATCTATTCTGATAATTCCATAAGACGTTGTGCACCCCTTAAATTGCAATTGCAATTCAAGGCGCATTTTTGTGCTTGCGAAATACAGCGCATAAATCCATCACTTCAGAAGTATTGAGAGTATGATGAAAATCGGAATATACATATATTAATTTGCAATGTCGCATGGATTCCTTCATTGATCGACTATTAATACTCTTTGAGGCTTTTCCTTTAAGAGGTTTGAAGTGCGCAGTTTACTCATTCTGCACACTGTACGAGCATTAGGTGTGTGGTTGCAACAGACGCAAGTCTATGCATACTACTTGCTTAAACATTTCAATTGTTTAATGATTGAATCAGTTTATGTGGTATGAAATATTGTGCAGACAAATTTATATACATATGCGAACATAGAGGAGCTTGGTATCTCGCACGGTTGCGTGCACTTCTCTGGTAGTTATGTCAATCAAAGTCATGTGACCTGTCTGCATCAGTACGTGTCGAAAGTAGCATAGACAACTATGCTTAAACCCATTTTGCTGCTATCTATTGATACTTGACAAAATCTCGGCGACAGTGTAAATCTCTGGTGAAAAGCTTGTTTTCCTGTGGGGCACACGAGGTGATTTTTTGCCTTGATCATCAATCACTGCATTTGTTAGTGGGCACGCTCCCTTGTATACTCATAGTCACTGTCAACTTTCGACTGGCTGCAGGTCGTTGCGATAGATACCAAGCTATTGTTTCCAACCCAATGACACTGTTATCTTCTTATGTACCTTAATCTACAGTTCCCTCAGTACAAGCTCGAAGCCGACTCTGAACGCGGAACGGTGATCTTTCTCCTGGGTGATGAGAAATACGCCATCGAGGAGCTGATTGCGATGCAATTAGAACAGGCAAGGAAAATCGCCACTGCCGCTGCGGAGGAGACCATGAATGATGCTGTCATCACCGTGCCCTCATTTTTCACTCAAGCAGAGAGACGAGTATGTACTGTGCTTTGGGGTAACAGCGTGCCGAGTTGTGTTGAGATCGTATTTCTAAGTGTTGTTCCACGAAGCTGTTTTTATTATTTAGCTCACACACCTAGGGGTGAGATGTAATATGTATTGGTACATAGGCATACACATCAACCATAGTTGCCTTTCTCTTCCAGGTGGTCTTGCCTTCGCATTTATATACCGTATTATCTAGATACAAAAATAATAATTGTGTATAAATCTCTACGTAGGAGCACCTTTTTGAAAATCTTACCGAGTGCAAAATTGCACGGTATACAGAGTATTCGAACTCATTGTCAACAAAGCTGTGTTGTAAAAACAATCGCAAGCAAGGAAATATAATCTCACATTATATCAAGCGTATTGTTACTTTTGTAGGTTATTGTTTGCTGGTATTTCTACTTTTGGATTAAATCTACAGCTATTTTGTAACTGACTGCCTTGTACACGTTAGACTGTTATGCCCCTCTTAAGAACACACTGAGGTTTTTATAGCGCTCATTTCATTCCTAACGCATTTCCAAGTCGATCGGTTGTCACGCGATTGCACTAGTAGTGCTATGGGTACCTGATACGTATGAAATAAGATTCAGGGTGCGTGAGCTTGTCATTGATCAGCTATTATATTTCTCCCCATTGCAGACTCTCTTGCAGTCCGCGAGAATCATCGGACTCAATGTGCTAGCGCTCGTTAACGATAACACTGCCGTTGCCACCAGTTGGGGAATCTTCAACAAAAAGAAGTAAGTGTGTGTGCAATTTAGATCTAGAAATCTTTCGAACAGGACGAGGAATCTTTGTTTTTGCGTGAAGCAGCATGTACGTGGACTATATATCGTGTATATACATTTACATATCCAGTGAATGTACCATATTCAAGCGTGTAGAAATTGGGCTGTTTTTTTATGTATTGTAGTCCTAAATCAACGGTCTTCTCGCCATAGGTTTGAGGATAAGCCTCTGACGGTTATGTTCTACGACATGGGCGCCAGTACTACATCTGCCACAATCGTCAAATACTCACACGACTCAAAGAAGGTTCCCGGCGTGAAGATTCTCGCTACGAGTTTCGATCGTACCCTCGGTGGTTTGGAGTTTGATTTCAGGCTGAGAGATCACCTTGTGAAGGTATGCACTCTTTTTGCATAGCAGGATTGCAGTAGTTTCTAAGTTTGGCACACGACAGTAAATTAGTATCATGTTGGTAAACCAGCGCCGCAGTAAAAGAATACACCGAACTAAACTGTTTTGGCTAGACCACAGATCACATGCGTCTCGTCTCACCCAGCCATCATCGTGCTCCCCGAGCAGATCTTCAACGAGCAGCAAAAGGGGAAAATCGATGCCCGCGACTATCCACGTGCGCTAGCCAAGCTTCTGAAGGAGGCCAGACGCGTAAAGGAGGTGCTCTCCGCAAATACGGACACGTTCGCCCAGGTGGAGGGTGTCTTGCCTGATGTAGATTTCAAACGAACCCCTGTCAGCCGTGTCGAGTTCGAGACATTGTGTACGGATCTGTTCGAGCGCACAGCGACCCCCATGGCGAATGTGCTGCAACAGTCTGGCATGGGTATCGCTGAAATTGACCAGGTATGCCTTGTGTGGTACTTGAGCATGGAGTATGCTTATTTGAACGCATTGATACCGTATTTGCCATCGGAGCTGAGTAATATTCAATAACACCGCGAGCAAACTAAAGTGCCATACGGCAGTTGACGTAGCCTGCTAGCTGGCATCATTCGGTTTGCAGTTGCATTCGCAAGTCGCCCTAGTGTGCGGTTCAATTGGCGTCGAGATTGAGAGGATCCAACCACTCGTTGTCGAGTTATGGCGTCCTCAACTTCGGCCCCAAGATTTGAGCTGGATGGAATGGCTTCTCCATCGATGGCGAAACCGAAATTTTCGGACAGGTCCAATACTTCCTTTTCACTCCGGATTTGTGCTGGAGTGTCCTTTAGATGTGGAGTTATAATGTCCCCGGTGCTTCTGGATCTACACCTGTATGCCTGTTAAACGTATACCGTTGATTTTCGCAGGTGATCATGTTCGGTGGAGCCCAGCGCATGCCCAGAGTCCAGGACAATCTTCTGAAGGTGACCGGTGGAAAGGAGTTGTCTCGTTCCATCAACGCAGACGAGGCCTGTGCCATCGGTGCTGTGCTTCGTGCAGCCACGCACAGCAGTGCCTTCCGAATGGCCAAGTTCACAGTGGAAGAAGCAAATGTGTATCCCGTAAAGGTCGCGTACCCGCGTGCAGAGAAGGACGAGAACGCCGAAGAGGGTATGTTGCTATTCCTTGTTATTCTGTTGCCTTTGACCAAATGGGCTTGGTATTCCTGTACTTCACTAGCAGTAATACGCTATACATGCTGCTTGATTAGTTTAATTCTCCACGAAGCCCTTCAATCCTAACATTCACCCTTCCAGAGTATGATGGACGTTCAATGTCTAGTTGTTGTTACATATCCTTCTTTGGAGGCACGTACTAGTTATTTCACTACCGCACGTAAAGAGGTTATTCGGGCGTTTTTTGTTTTGACTTTTTCACAATGGGTGATGTTGCATTGTCCAGCACCTCTTACTGCAAACGTTATATTTTGAGTATCACCAATCTGTAATAGGTTTCACCTTACATTCGACGTATTTATCGGTTTCTATACAGGCGTGAACTCCTACGAGATGCTTGATAAGGACGATGATCTCGTATGGCGATCCGTTATCGGGCGCTTCGGCAAGTACCCTGAGTCGAAAATCTTCAGCTTCACGAAGCATACCGAAGATTTCTCTTTCAAATTGCAGTACAGTGACTTGGAATCTTTCCTGCCTAGTTCCGACGGACTCGATATGGTTGGCAGTACGCTCATCTCATCGTACAACATGGTGTGTGCACTGTCCCAGTAGGATTGGATTGCAGTTGTATATGGTTCCTCTGTATGCCTGTTACGAATATGCAGACGTTCCACTAAGGTTATTGTACAGATTTATCGGTTCCTATGTATGCCTGTAATGGCCGTGTTAGCGACGCTGATAATACTTCTTGTCCTGTATGTTGTTACCGGTGTTAGACTAGCTGTGTCGCTTGCATGTGAGCCATCTCTCAATAGAAGACATCGCAATTCGATTACACACACGTACCCATGCGTGTCCTCTTCCCCTCTGTGCCCAACTAAGCTTAGTACGGGTACCAATCTGAAAGTGATCTAAATGCACTCGCAATCTGACAGCTCACATTTCTCCCTATAATCGAACATGTTCCAATAGAGTGGTCTCAAGGAAGCCTACGAGGAATACCTAAAGGATGACAAGCACGTGTTTGTATCGAGCAAGATCAAGTTCCGCATGGATGAGAGCAACGTTCTCAAGGTGGAGAGTGCAAACGCTTATTTCAACACTACCATCCCCGAGCTCACTTCTGAACAAGGTAGGTTTCCGTTGGGTCGGGGGCACTCAAAGGTAGCGTATCCTCCCGTGCGCAATACTGCACGTATACAATTCTCACACATGCTGGTCGCCTGTTTTGAGTGTCTGGGGACATATGGTATGGGTACATATGGTATTATTTTCCATGTGCCGAAATGCTATTCGTTTATTAAGGAAAATCTTTAACAATTTATATTTGACTATGCACTTCTTGCAGCTGCTGATACCAAGGACGGCAAGGCCGGAATTGCTGACAAGATGAAGAACTTCTTCGGTATGGGTGGGGACGATGAGAAGAAGGAGGGCGCGGAAGCCGCAGCAGAGCCAGAGGCCGCTGAGAAAGGGGCTGACACGACTGAGGAAACGAAGGATGAAGAGGCCGCGAAGGAAGATACGAAAGACGACACGAAGGTATGACAGTGCAGCAACAAGCATGTGTGCGGTTGTGTAGTACGCTTGGTATACCTGTTTGATGTGTGTGAGATCGTGGCGTGTCAGAAAAGGTTTCACACGTACGAGTATACTATACTAATATATATCCTTTGTATCCGCTAATGTTTTTGTCACATGCAGGCCGAAGACCAAGACACCAAGAAGAAGCCTGCCAAGACCAAAGTACCCAAGGCCCCCAAGGTGGAGACTGTAAAGGTCGCGCTCAAAATTACAGAGACGCACCACGACTTGGCACCGCTCACCACCGACCGTACTGAAGAGTATCGCCAGCGCCTTGCTGACCTGACCAAGGTTGAGGCTGCATTGCACTATGCAATGAAGCAGAGGCACACGCTCGAGAGTATGTCGTACGATATTCTGGATAAGTTAGAGATGGAGGATCTGGATAAGGTTACAACAGAGGAGCAGGTATGTGCGAATATCTCGCAATCGATGAGCTACGTACATTTGGTCCGGTGTGCTTTTCTTTTTTCCAGTTACTTTGTCTTGCAATATTTTGGATTGCACAAGAGGCGAGTGCTTGGCGTACAATTCTACGACTTAAAATACAATTAATGGTTTCGAATTATGCTTGATTCTTTGTAGCGTGAGGGTGTACGTCAATATGTCGCAGAGGTGAGTGATTGGCTCTACGGCGATGGCGAGGAAGCCAGCGCGGAGGAGTACACTACGCGTATCGATCACATTACCGACACTACCAAGCCATTCTTCTTCCGTAGAGACGAGTATCTGTTGCGCCCTAAGGCTGTCAAAGAGTTGAATCTCGCACTGAAAGGTACGTGAAATCTTTTGACCCTTAAATTTATTTTGAGAAATGTCTTGACTATGGTGTGTGATGAGACCCATTACTGGAAACGTCCATATTTGCTGAATGCTGACTGACTGTCTTGTATTTCCCTACTCGATTTGACATTCGTAAAGGCCTGGACAAGCTTCTAAAGGACACACCCGAGGACGAGCGATACTGGACCAAGGAATCCCAAACCCTTGTTGAAAGTGGCATCGCTGACGCACGCAAGTGGTTGGACGACAAGGTGGCGGCTCAAGAGGCTACATCTCTGACCGAGACTCCAGTTGTGCTTGGCGCTGATATTCTGCGAAAGGTATTCGTGTAATTGTTTGAGGGCTAAACGAGCTCTGATATTTGGGTCAGGTTTAACTGTTTATTAGATTGTACCGGGTTATGCGTCGCGTATTTACAAAGAGAAGATCTGAAAGAGTATCACATGACAGCACAGTTCTCAAAAACTATATAGTGATAGTAGCACCTTGCATATCATCTTGGCTGGTCACCGTTCTCATTCCGCAATTCAAATTTCTCCATTTCTCCGCGTACACTGTCCACAGGCGAAGCGACTTAGCCGGGATGTCAAAGCACTCGAGGACACACCCAAGCCCACCCCCATCCCCACACCCACTCCAGAGGCCACTCCTGAGCCATCCAATGACACGGAAACTGTGAGCGATGGCGATAGCGATGCCATGGACGATGACGAGTATGTGGACGAAGGTTACGAAGAGGTACGACAAGAATTCATTCTACGCACGGACGAGGAAGTGGCTGCGGATTCAGAGAAGGCTGAAGGCAGTGCTGAGGCTGATGAGATGGTGGCGGACCAAGCAACCAACAAGGTGGTACAGAAAGGAGAAGAGAGGGACGAACTTTAGATTCAGGAAATCAATTATCTAGAGCTGAATGATGGTGCATGATTCAACGTACAGTTGGAAAAATCTAATAGCAAACTGCATTCTAGATAGTAAGAGTGAATTTGGGCCTTAAGTTCTACACCGTGAGCTGCAAGTCCCTTTGACGAAAACAGTCAGATATATACAGATTATTAAGCAAATCTTAGATAGAGTTTATTGTGGGCAAACACAGTAAATGACTGTTGCCGTAGGCTATTTATAAACTCGTCCAAAACGAATATGTCCTGGATTTTCAATGTCATTCTTGATCAAAACAAGAAATATACAAATATTACCCCTTGTTGAGTACGTTGTACTAGCAAAGCCACACGTTCATATGCACCAGTATATTTTTAAGTTGTCTATACTAAAGCCACTAGTCAATGTGCACGGGTCGTATTTTAACTGTCTGTATATGCTGAGTCGTGTTCTTTGGTTCAGCTATATCGAAACTGCGGCTTTACACTAGTCGTATTTTGTTGATACGATACGGTCATTGCCACGCGTCATGTTCTGATCAAACACGCCCAGCTACTGTGATCTACGGACAAACAGCTGAAAGTAAGGAAGCGAGCTACAACCACGTCTAGCCTCGGAAGCCTGACTGCCAGTTTGTCAAAGTGTGTGCAAGTGGCTCGACATTCGCGTAGCTAAATCTAATGAAAGTAACGTGTATGTATATAGGAAAATTTATATATTGAAACCTGCATATACCATATATATAGGTGAGGTGTGACGTTGTCAAGAAATGAATATAGTTATGCAAATATATATATATCAGACAACTCTAGACTATAAAATCCCATTGCCCTCTCTACGGACTGCTCTACTGCTGCTAGAGATAGACTGATTGTGGATTGAGTCTCGCTCGAAAAGGAAGCTGCTACTTTTCCACGAATCACGATCCAGAAATTCAGATTCAACAGACTGAGCCACTGATGGCCATGAAAATAGTGACTCATAACTAGTCACAGCACATATTCTGCGCCAAAATTAACTATTACCTAATTCGGCAGGGAACAGCCGCCAAAACTGGTCTCTGGCCTGAAAGGACGGCTGAAACCGGCATTGGTTATTGTGCATTTCATTAATTTTGACGTCAAAGAGAGCATCTGTGGTCATGTGGTCCAATTGGAATTCGACTTATGATGCCACCGAGATCCGAAATGAGACAATTGGCATTTTGCGGCAGCCGGCCGGCTCCCGCCGCTGCCAGCCAGTCTGTGGCTTTAGTAATTTAGAGTTGATATATGTATTTTTTTTAAATTTTTAGTTTTTACACTCTCCTTTCAGTTGTTGGCACAGCAGCCAATATTGTGTGGGAATGTGAGGCTCAACCGCTCAAGCCTCACCGAGGGCAAGAATATATTCAAGAAGCCTCTACCTATATATTCGCGCGACAGCTGTTGAGCCTTACACACATATATCTACAGTACTTTCAACACGACTACATATATTTATAAATATATATATATTTAGGTATTATTTTAACAAAGATGAGCGGACGAGTTTTAAGAAGAGTTGCCAGCACCCCTGCCGCCGCCGTCAGGAGCATCTGGATGTCTAAACGGGCGTCCCCGGTGACTGTCCATGAGTCAGTCAACTCACGCTGTCGCATTGAAAAGCTCGAGCAACGTCTAAGAGCGATGCAGCGTAGTAATCTTCAGCAGCAGGTTATGTGATTGTTCGATAATATGCTACACATTTATTGAATAACCGTTCCACAAAGTTCTAGGTGAACTATCGTTGAAGACTATCGTTTGAAAATTATCGGTTGAAACCGAAATTGCTCTCTGGAACAGAGTCATCTTGAATGATGAAAAGTATCTATCTATGCTCTCGCTATGGTCTTATGGGAAGGCACTTGGCGTAAACATCGCTTATGCTCAATCGACGTTGTGTGATGGCACGGCATGGTGTATAGCTCGAATCATCCATTCACTCTGCGTGCCGTTACACGAGAACGAAGGCCAATTCACTGGCGACTATTTTTCTGACTATATCGAAGGGCACTGGCACTGTTGACTTCCGCTGTGTGGATGTCAGAATAGCATCTACATACACTGAGTAGTGTTATTGACTCGGCTACCCTTGCCATGCGTGTTGTACACGGGGCATGGTATTCTGGTGGGCGGCAATATGTCTGCAAAGAGATAAAACACAACACACAGCAACACCTTGTCAATTTTGACATACTGTCACTTCTATGAGCATCAACAGACCATGTCCATCATGATAATATCAGCGCAAGGAATACACACACTCATGATTGATAGCTGCAGAGCATATGGCCCATATCAAATCAAACATATTCACTTACCAAGGTGGATAGATCATACCAGGCATTCGCCACATACACTTGACCTTGCGGTCATTTAAGTCAGACTTTTGAACTGTGCCTAACGTCCGTGGAAGTCTTGCTATTTTATCTCCAGCCTGTATATAATATTTCGTCATGGGAGGTGAAGTGGCTAGTAATCCCAAAAAAGAACTTATTCGACGACGGTTCGAGTGGGTTTACATAAGAAATGCTAAGCACAATAAATTTTATTTGGGGGTATCTGTTTTATCTCTTTCTTGTTAAATTAGATCCCTCAAAGTTCTAATTGGCTTTTAGCGATATTTTAATTATTTTCGCACGGCTTCCTGCAATTCCTTCGGTCGGAGCGCGGTGTTTTAGACATTTTGGATGCCACAGCCCTCTCCGGTGTTGTATATTTCATTGTTCGCCGCCATAGCTCGTATTCTGCACTTGACGGCCACCGCGTCAATCACAGAAGTGAACACGTAACAAATATATCAGTAATCATGAGTCGTCGTTTACTATCTCAAAGTGTTGTTGAGACAGCAAACACCCTGTATATATATGCCGTATATATCTGTATATACATCATTTCGGATTGATTGCTCCTGTGCTCTTACTTACCTTATAGCCAAAATACTAAAGAGTATCTCAAACATAAAATGAGAGAAAGCATCGCATGAACGTTGCAGGCAAGCGAATGTTGTCCGTCTCAAATCATACGTACTCTCCCTTGATTCGTGTGCACTCTTGTTGTGAATTTTGGATGCTTTGTTTGTGCCGAGGATCGCTTGCAAGCAGGAGTTCAGCGTGCTGCAATAGGATATTGACTGTCAAGTATCAAGCGACACGATGAGCTTTCGTCATCGTCAAATTACATATTCAGCTCTACCCGTCGAGAAATATGGCACAGTACAATGTAGCTCAGGTATTCAACATTATGTCTAGTGCATGGCACGAAGGCGATCTGAGCTGAAACATAGAAAGTCTCTTTCATTCAACTTGATATACACTATTGACGTTGTGATTCAAAAGAATTTTGGATACAATTGCAGTACACCTTTAGCGCGCTCATTCGCTTCAGTTGTGTCATTCAACTGAACATTGAAGTCGTCGAATGTCTGAGCAATAGATCCGTAAAACTTCTGCGATTCTGTGGTGCCATGAATTCAATGAGGTAGTGCAAGTCAGTCACTAATTTATCATGTGCGAATGCTGGATTAATTATGCTCGCAATAGAGTCATCCATTATTTTATGAGGCTTTGTACAAAGTACACGCTTCCAAAGTGGTACTAATTTATTCAGTGTAGATACGAGACACCGGTGTTGATATTATAGTTTAGGCCGGGGAGTATTATAGTTGAGGCCGGGGAGTGTTATAGTTTAGGCCAAGGAGTTTCTTGATATCTAGATTGCAAATTAATGCGAGGTACCAAGAAGGATGGTCTGATCCGTCAAATCAATATGTGTCTCATCCCGTGATTTTCACTATTAATATTGAAATATGGATTTTAATACCTTGCTGAGGATTTTGCAGATGTCTCTGTATCTCCTCATCGATTCCATTACTCTGATGCGAACAAACATTTTCATAGCGGACTTGATTGTTAGTAATCATACATAATTTTGATGTTTTTCAAGGCAGAAAAATATGGAAAATACTCTAATTGAAGTAGAGACAGAAACTTACAGTCTGGAGTGGCATTCTGATCTCGGTATCATCACCACTGTATATTCCACAGCCAAGAGAATCTGCTAGGAGAGTAGCCCCTGGATATCGTCATACTCGCATCAATGAGCCCGTAGGTTAGAAGCTTGCAATCGGAAGATCTAATTTGATATGGTGCTGATAATCTGTTTCAGAGTAATCTATAGAACTTGGCTGTATACGCATGGCTGATAATACTGCTGCTTACCGTTACTTGCGAGACTGCGAGATCGTCGTTTTCGAGAACCCGCAAAGTGATTCTCTTCGTCTGCATCTGCGAAATTAAGTGCTTACAATATATTTAAATTGAATGCACAAGTTTAATAGCATACACTTTAGTAATGTGATAATATCAGCCTCATGAGTGAGCTCACCAGTGGTATATTGAATATAGGAGAAAAGTAAAAATAATGCTTTGCTTCTATTTTAAACGTGTGTAAACGATGGGTATTTGATTACCACAGGACTGTACTTTATCACAAGGTTAATTAATACCCTTACCTGGTGTATCGTCTGTGACCGTACGCTGGTAGTACGGACTCTGCACATGAGTACTTTCAACTGCATGAATGTGACAGAATGCTACTCAGGTCAAGTCTCACAGAAGGAAAATAATATCACAAAAGTAGCTACATTGATATAAATACAGCAGGCTATTGAAGCGCCGCTTCAGATTTATTAATAAATTTGCCGCACGGGAGCACTAATCAAAACAATATATTACATACCTGCTGTAGGAAGCACTGGTATCTCCTGACGCTGTCGGTTACCAGACGTATAGTAAATAGACAAGAGAAGAGCTAAGCATATATCATCAACTTGGAATAGTACTGACGTAAAAATTGTGCTGTATGCAGCACCTTGTATACACCTTTCGTCCCTTGTATATTCCCAGCCAATTCCATTTCAATCGTGCTCGGAAAAATTACACCTCAGAAAACGTAAACTGTAATGTCTAGCTAGCCTGGAAGGTACCTATCTATATCAACTAGAATATTGCTCACAGTGGGTCGACCTCACTAACCTGAACAGTAGGCACGGCCGAGTGACGCCTGGATCTTGATATTGTTGATAGACGATGCGTCAATTTGGAGCGGACCTTGCCGAAATCAATTCCAAGAGGCTGAGGAGAAGTTGTTTCATTAACAACGATACTGCATCGCGAACAGAAACCTAATACGTGTTCTAACACGACCACCTAAAAGTTAACATGTGGCACTTCAGATGCCAGAGGTAATGATCAGCCACAACCCACTACCAGTGTTGTTATTCGGCATGTTTATGTGTACATTTGTTGTACAGTTATTTCATAAAGCGCCATATTTATAATCCTTAAACTCTGTAGAAACAGATGCGCACTATATATTGCACCCAACTGTCTCGAATGTACAAAAGTATATTGAGGTGTATTCAATGAAATTGAACGTACATTTCTGTGTATGAAAAGGAATCCGCATACCTTCCGCTTTGGCACACTTTTAGCCATCCGATTGGTACGGTCTGCCATGTCGATCCTCCTACTTATCTGCAGCACTGGTCCAAACGTTGTACGAAACCAGCGTATGTTTACCAAATGGGACCAGATAGCAACATTGAGATAACTGATGTTTACCAAATGGGAGTGAAATAAGCCGTCAGTACCGATTTGATGATCAACACTAAAGCTAACTAAACGTTGCCAATCAATATCTATTGTTTTAGTATTTTGCTAACAAGATTTGTATTCTATATAGTCCCTACTAGGTTCATACTGACCACAAAAAAACAACTAAAATTGTTGTTTAGAAATTGGCTCTCATACACTCACGCATGCCGTTAGTTAAACAGACAATGGCAGTATAACACTACCCAGCCCAACCAAAAATCAAAACCAATACATTGGAAGATGCAACTACACAGCTCATAACTTTCGTAGTATAAGGGGTGTGAGACCAATAAAGTGTAGTGTGTCAAGTTTGCATCCAAAACATTGTCAGCACGCAGCTTGGGTGCAGCATACAATGTGTGCATCGTTACTCATACCTCGGTGATAGACAGCCGTATATACACCAAAGACCAGAACGAGTGCTCTTTGAGGTACAGAGAAGGTTTACATACATATATACGAAGCGCTTGTTTATGCATGTGCAGATGAGATATGTGGGCTGCTTTTACCTCGTTCGGATTAAATATATAGCCACACGAGACATAACAGATGTATGTAGCATTTTTATATATATAATAAACTCGTGAGAGCTTTCGTGTGAAGAATTTAACAATTAATTGTATTTAGTACAATAATTCGAAAGTCATTCGGCCGATTACAGCTGCGCGCCAAATTTCGGTTGCAGCAGCCTGCCTGCCCACGCCGTCGGTGACGGCGGTCTTTAAGTGACCGCCTGACCGGTCAATCAAACCCGCAAAAAAAAAAAAAAACGCGCCAAAAAAATCAGAATATTGAAGCGACAACAACTTTTTATTCTTCACAAGAAAGCTCTCACGAGTTTATTATATATATAAAAAATGCTACATACATCTGTTATGTCTCGTGTGGCTATATATTTAATCCGAACGAGGTAAAAGCAGCCCACATATCTCATCTGCACATGCATAAACAAGCGCTTCGTATATATGTATGTAAACCTTCTCTCTGTACATCGTATATATATATATATATGCACACACACACACACACACACACACACACACATCACATACACACACAATCATCATCATCATATATATATATATATATATATAGATAATATATATATATATATATATATATATATATATATATATATATATATATATATATATATATATATATATATATATATATATATATATATATATATATATATATATATATATATATATATATATATATATTATTATACATATACACACATCATCATCATCATCATCATCATCATATATATATATATATATATATATATATATATATGCATATATCATACACATACACAATACATATATACAAATGGTACACACACGTAAAGAATATATACATACCCCACAAACACACACGCACATCATAATATTATATAATATATGTATGTATATATAAATAAACACACACACATGCATTACACATCAATATATATATATATATAACACATAATCATAGTAATCATAATATTTTATTTACATACTTATAACACACACACATAATATTAATACATTTATATATTTTATATTATATATATATGTATCATATGTATCAATATTATATATATATATATATAAATAATATATATATATATATATATATATATATATATATATATATATATATATATATATATATGAATATAAATGTATATTTATATTATATTATAATAATATATACATGCACACAACAAACACACACACATCATCATCATGTATATATATATATATATAATATATATACATGCATATACATATATATATATATATGTATATGGATATCTACATGTAAGTATATAGCATATAATATATATATATATATGTATATGGATATCTACATGTAAGTATATAAGTATATACATATATATGTATATTATTATGTAAGTATACAGCATATATATATATATATATATATATATATATGTACATACATACATACGTATACACACACACACACACGTACACACGATATATTTATACACACACACACACACACACATATATATCTTTGGTTACTTCTGTAGTCTTGGACATGCTTATTTTACAGTAGGGCAAGTGCATTTCTTTGGAAAAGGAGTAGAGCAAGGGCTTTTGTAAAATTAGAAGGTACGAGTTTGGAGAGCTTGAAGTTTCAGAATAATTCGACACTGCTATGTGGTTTATCAAAGTATGTTTCAGAGTAGTTCATCAGATATTAAAATCATGACTTCTCTGTAGCACACCCATAGTATATACCGATCGCACACACGTACCTAAGCTAGGCCGCACAGTCAATACTTTCAAGTCAAACGTAGGGAATTGATTCGTGGCGATCTATGTGAGACTTAATGATCAGTATTGACCACACGCACCTCTAAGTCGGGAGTACGTTTGCAAGTTATAGTGTTTACCTCGCCTTCAACTGAAATGCAAGGTGTAGGTGTAAAGATCGGCCAAATGCCGCGATTAGTGCAACAGTGTTAGACTTCGTCAAGAGAGGTCATCGAGCGCTTAGATATATATTTAGAATACTCTGGATTGAGGTGTGAACTTATGCATACTAGTTCATAAATGTAATGAGGCAGATTTCACATTTCAAGTGTGCTTTAAGTTTGAAGAATTTCGGCATAATGTACCCTCCGAAAGCATGAATTTGGTTCGCTTTCAGCGTCCTTAAAACTAAAGTGTGCGTCATAGTTGTCCTCCAAGAGTCGAGAGCACAAGCGAATCTTTGTTCAAACTGACTTGAGCTTGTTTCTCAGTGGTCATATTTCTGCTTTGGGGGTACCAGATAATCTCTCAGCAGCCTCTAACGCGAGTCTTCTAAAGGCATGACGGTTTGATTCCTTTAAAGCAGAATTGCTTTCATATAATAACTAAATGCCATTACGGTCCTTTTAGTGAGTCGATGAGGCTTTGAGTGCATTCTGCACAATACTCGTCATTTTAGTTTCGTACTCTTTGACACCCATCTCCTCCCTCTTCCCATCCAGATCAGTTAAATCCTTATGTAATTGCGCGCACTGGAAATGTGTGGTGCAAATTTAATAGCCAATAAGTGGGGTAGTATAAAATATAAAAAATCAAGCCTAGGAACCTAGGAATGAGAGTTATATTTCCAAATAAAATGCAAGAGATATAAAGAATCACAGGAAACTGTTGTTAAGCTTAAAAAATCACACAAGGCCTTGTCTGTCAAATCTTCCATTTTTTTCCAACGACAATCAAAGTGAAGGTAATTTGATCCTTAAAGCGGAGATATTAGCAGCAGCATGCCAATTCACTTTTACCACAGCGCTATACAAATCCGAGTGGTCACGTGTTTCAGGCTTCGTACATACATTCCACGAAACGATTGAGGAATACCTTGCCCAACCACAAGACAGGCAAGTATATCAGAGTACCGATGTATGTATGCACTGCAGGATATTCAATTTAAAAATACATGACACACAGAAACCATGTATTGATGTACAGAGTATATATACGCTCACTCATTGCCGCCCCCTAAGGCTCATCCACACGCGAAGCAATCAACACTAGCACATTGCGTGGATAAAAGTAGTCTGCTTCTAACATACCAATTCGACCGAAAGCATATTTCTGAATTTGAGCTGCTTCAGGATCTCTATACTTTGCTCACGAGTGAATGTTTGTCCCTCTGCAATCTCGAGCCTCATGTACATCTTCTTCGGCGCTGGTGGAGCTGGAATAAAAAATTAGTTCATTGTACGTCAATTTATTGCCGAAGAACGTACGAGAACACACAAGCCTGCGAAGTAACAACGAATCCTGCTAAACAATGTACACCGACAAGCAAACGATTAAAAGACATAGCGGCGCGGGGCTGTATTCGACCAATTTTCGGATGCTAGCAGTATGAGGTTACATACGAGAGATATGAGCATTTTGCAATGGAAACAATACATGATGTTCTTCGAATTGGGATGTATTTGTCACACCATTAACGCACGTACTCGTGATACTATATCGCTCATGAAACACGTAATGCGAAACTAGATAGGTGCTGCAATCAAATGAAACAAGCCGGACTGCCAGCAAAGAAAGACGCATATAAAGAAAGACATATGGGAGTATACTGCAAACAGGACGTACCAGGCATAGCAACCTCCCCAAGTGTACCCTCTTTTGTCTCTAGCACTGTATCAGGATCGCTTGTATTTGAAGTCTGAGCTGAAGCTTGATTCTCTTCTTTGATACCTTGAGCCAACAAAACTTGGCCGTTTGCAACAGTTTCCGTGATAAGCTGATTGTATTGGTCCTGCAAGATATAGTTCATTGGTTATAACACATGTAGTGGAATTAGCAAGAGTTGTGAGCAAACCACCCACTGATATCGTACAAATGAGCTCATTTCGGTATCCCACTACCTGAACACTCCCGTACACAACTCTTAACAGTCGACAATCGAAGAATGCATGTCATCTTATGAGCAAAGGTCAAGCGCAAAGGCATGTAGAGCTGAAATTAATATAACATTTGATTGAACAGATGTGCACCGAGATGTGCATCAAACCTTTGGGAAGAGCGCAGTGTTAACTCTAAACACAATTTCTCAATCACTCTAAATTTGATTGTGCATGTGATACAGATTAGGATCTAAGCAACGCTATACCAAAGTTGGTAAGCTCTATCCATCATGTAAACATTATCAGTATCACCAGTTGATTGCAGCTGCCACAAGGTGTAGCGTTGTCTGTCTACCACAAACGATACCCAGTGAAGAGATCAATACCTT
>LUCW03000721.1:42500-55000 GCA_001586965.3 Sphaeroforma sirkka | reverse complement strand
GATCAGGTATGCAGAGCTTGTCTGCGTCTACTTAATGTGCCCATCCTTCGGCCCTGAATTCTCAGATGACAGTTCTGTACGCAATGTCCGAACAATGTATAGTCCATAGCGTATGTGTCGATTGTTGACTGACCTATTGCCGTGCAGACAGACGTGTGTGCGAGTGTTAGTGCTGTGATGAACTCAGAAGGGATTGCAATTTGTATATCTGGACTGTACTGCATAATTTGAATTCGCTTTGAGTTCATTGTCGGCAAGAGCAATATCGACAGCACTTATGACCGAATTACAGCATGCATGTTTTCTATAGGCCTTACGTAACCATAGCTCTGTATTTACCGCGCATTACTGTTGGAAATTTGATTACGACTACTCAGCAAGTTCTCACAACCCTGCAGCATTTATATGACGTCCACAGAACTTCAGCTTTTCATTTCTGTTATCAGTCCAATCGTATTCATTTCCCCATGAACTCCTGTATAACGTCTACTGAATTAATGCAGATATCAATAGAAGAGCTAGACATCATCTGCAAAACCCCGCACTGTGTTCCCATCTCCGCCCATCACCGATGGAACTACGATGGATTACTACAACTAACCTGGAAGTACTTGGACCTGGTACGGGTATTCACGAAGCCCAAGGGTCAGCTACCCGACTACGATCAACCCGTGGTATTGCAACGAGAGAAGCGGACTGTCGAAAACTTCTGTATGAAGATCCACAGGGCTCTGCTCACCGACTTCAAACAGTATGTGAGAGTGAAATACAATGACAATGTTTCGTTATACGCTAATAACGCGTTATAACGCGTTACTGTCATTGCTGACAAATTTGTGGTTGCGTGTGGTCGTCTTATCTACCTTTGTAATTTGGTATAGAAAATAGTACTCTTGCGTTTGGATTCGCCGGTTGCATATCTTTCATAGCATACTAAGATTATCTGGATGCGAGGTCCTGACTCTAACATACGTGAAGCTCATATCCTTGATGTACTCCACGTTTCTATTGGTCTGTAGTGCTGGATATGTGATTTCATCATGTTTAGGTGTTATATTTCCATTCGCATCACCCGCTCTCTTTTCGTACAGCGTTTATCCCTATTAGAACTGCATGCTACATTTCGTACACGTGTGATCATTAGCCTACCAGTTTCTTCGCTGGCATAGTATTCTGACTTTGAAGCTTTCCCATATAAGCCACAGTTCAGTTCCTGTCTGATCTTCGATGGTTGTTATTTCACCTCCCAACAGCGCTCTGGTTTGGGGCCAATCAGTCAAGCACAATCCACAACGGGTGGGCAAAGACCACGTGCTCGAGGATGAAGACGTGGTACAGATTATCAAGAAGGTTAAATAAATATGATGCAGTGCACAGCGTGGTTTGATTTTAGGGCAAGACTCGAGGTGTCGCGAAGGGGATGATTCGCATAGATTTGGCGACACACTTAGTTTAGGTATCAGCTTCACACAGACGAATGATACCAGATATTGTTCGTACGAAATAATTGATGTTTTCTGCAGGGATACTTGGTGTCACAAGCACATTCCCAAATCGAGGTAGAGTCATATTTAGGCATTGGAGAAGCTCACACTAGTAGTTTGTGAATGCATGTGTAACTCAAAATAGCTGTCGGTCTTTTACACCAATTTGAAGAATCCCGCAGATTTGCCACATCCTCGCTGTAACATGCACTTCCGAGTTGGGATAGTACTGATCGCGTTATCAATTAGTATTACTGGCAGAACTCAGCTTCCACTATACTCACGCCAGTCTAGCTTCAAACAACGTATTTGATTGTTGTTCACTCCCACCATAGCCACAAGTAATCATACTCTGGTGAGGCTCTTCTACCACAACCACTACGTCTGAGTATTGTGCTTCCTCTTTGGTATTCAGAAATGCATGAGTATACGACAGATAAGCGTTGATCGACAAGACGGTTTCCTAAGGAATGCATGAGTATGCGGCAGATAAACATTGTACGACGAGACGGTTTTCTAAGAAATGCACGAGTATAGGGCAGATAAACATTGATAGACTAGACGGTCGCCTAAGAAATGCATGAGTATACGGCAGATACACTTTGATCGACAAGACGGTCTCCTACGGGACACAGGAGGCGTATCCACCACACACCCAAATCAACCTACCCCACCTTCGACTACACACACACACTTCATCCTTCTCAATCATGTTTCTGATCGCTTCGACACTGGAAGTACTTGGGAATGCATCGCATTTTATTTGAGCTGACGTTGCTACCTTTTATCATCTAATTTGTATACTATGTTTATTATGCTCGATCGCAGGCAACCACGTAACCTCTGAACACCACCAAAGCTCGATGTTCTTGATATACATTGATTCGAAGTACCCACCTAAGCTTCCACTCCTCTCCAGAGTTGCCTACGGTTTCACTAATGATTGAGTTTATTTCCTCCGAAGTGAGGAGCTCTGAGGGTGGAATTAAAATGGTTCTTCAGAAGGCTTCAAGGTATAAATATACGAAGTATAGACATTGCGACAGCAGTAAGGTTTAGAACTAGACCAATACCTATTGTACTATCAGATCGGAACAATGAGGTTCCTTGCAAACTGCTCGTTCAGATGTACTATTCTAACAAGCACACGGCGAGATTGCTATATACCAGCGGATACTTGCGCATGCGACTCGCGTGAGACTGGTGTGTAGTTGTGTAGTTGTAAGTAGCGGCAGAACGAAATCACTCTGAAAGCATGCCAACCGGTAAAAAACAAGAAGAAATTTAAAGTAAACATTCCGGACATTTCAACAATGTGCATAAGTGTTGCCAGCTGCCAACGTTCGTGAATAGCTTTCGAAGAGCCGGATGTGACTATAGCTTGGGACATGACAAAGCTTATTCACATCAACTCAGAACCGATGCGCGGGTCAATCACAATGTATGGTGTAGTCTACTCCCACGACAAGTGGATATACGCGAATTAACAGTCGTCAGCGCCAGAAAGCCGTACCAACGTACAACTGTGCTGCATAGAATACACCAAAATCACACTGATTCTATACACATACCTGGTGGATCCGCGTGAGCTATAAACTCGATATTATTATCTTTGCCAAACTGGACACATTCGCAATTCATCGATTTCTCAGACACATCAACTTGTGCCTGGTCAGGGTGAACCTGTAAATTCAGCATTCAGGAACGAAAAAAATTTAAGCATGCTTGGCAAAGAGTATATATATATATATATATATATATATATATATGAATGTATGTATACATTCATACACACGCGCATACACACACACACACACACACACAAACACACTCATATATAATATATATATACATATATATATAAATAATATATATATATATAGAACCACACATACATATATAGAACATAATTATGTCCGCAATAATGATGGACATATCTTCATAGATGCTATTTATATGGACAAGTAAATAGATAATGGTACAACAGACCTTTGCCCTAGTTTTATTATAAATGCGTGTAATTGAAATAGAACATTGTTATATGCATGATAATTGCAAAATTTTGTGGTACCATACAAGAATGCAGTACAAAGGTAACATGTTTATAGCCGTTCACACGAGTTGCTTCATGAATAAATACAAAAAGTCAAAATGGAACACATCCAAAATGGAGCACAGTTTAGAAATAGTCTCGAATAAAAGTATACGCACAACCTCTTGTTGACATGCATGTACCATATACCTTCACGCATATACCTCCACGTATGATGTCACATAGCAAATCCATATCTTCACAAACACGTAAACCATCACACACAGCTGCAAACGGCCCTAGCTCTGGACATGCACACACCTCGGTCTCTTCTATCATCTGTGTGATCTCCTCATTGCTAAAGTCGCTGACACCCAGCTGATCGATTTTGCCCTCCACCCGCAACTCATTGACGGCTTTGATAACTTGGTTCAAGTCAGAACTGGGTGTTGACTGGTCCAAACGGCTCACGAACAAGCTTCGGATGAGTGTACTACCAAAATCACGCTCAATACTCTTTAAGCCCTCACATACAACAATGGGGTCTACTGTATTGTCATGGATGAAGAGCTTGGCTGTATATACGAACAAAGAGAACAATTGAAAACGCTGCGCTTGTTTCCGGGAACAAGTGACAATTTATGGCACAGTACTACTACCTTGCTCGTGAATTGGTGCGTCGACTACCACGCATTTGATTGGCTGCACATCGCAACAAAGCAGAAACGCTATTCATTGGTTCCACTAACAGAAGAAAACAATAGAGCAGAAATCATCGAATGCAGGTTACTCAAAGAAAGCAGATCTCAACAACAGGCGGGTCTGTGCAATGTGCAATTTTTTGAGGTACCTTTGATAGTGGCATTAAAGTTCTTTTGAATTGGAAGACACTCGGAGAATTGAGATCGCACCACAGTCTGCCAAAAAGTGCGCATTGCAATGCATAAATCATATATTGAATGAAGCACCATGTACCGTAGCATTTCCAAACTTCAGTATGCACGCACAAGAACTGCACGCACTGTACTGAGTGTGTTGTGGGTTAAGAGATACGCATAGTTTGCTAAGGACTTCCAGATGAGGAAGGTACAATTTTCGGCGTTAACTCGGAAGCAAAAGGTTTGCGTATTGTATTCTTCATACTGTGCGGCTTCGAGTGAGAATCGAATTGAGCACTACCTGCGTTCATTATAGACTGAAGCGCTCACCCACTCTACGGAGGGCTCCTATTATAGCACTGTACAGATATTGACGATGATACGCACTACAGATATGTACATTGTACTGCAAAAGTTGTGATTTGAGAAGCGTACATTGTGCTGCTAGCTGCATAGTAAGTGAGATAAAAAATGTATTCATATACTGTAAGTTTTATTGATGTAGGTTGTAAAATCTGAATATTTGATCTCAGTAGCTGTATGCCAAAAATACTGCTGCAAAAACTGTAAACTGAGAAGCGCAAATGATGCGGCATGCTGCATAGTAAGAGAAACAGTATGTTATTCATATACAGCGTGTTTTATTGTCGTAGATTGTAAAATAACAATATCGTACCTCAGTAACCGTAAGTCGAGAATACGAATATAAGTCATTGGTATTGTGTGCTTCAAAAATTTAAATTAGATAGTAGACTTTGTACTTCATCGGTTTAGATTGATCCGATACATGTCAATGTAAAGCGCACTGCGTTTAGTGTAAGCATTCATTGATTTCAATTTCATTGTGATCTACCTTATACTCTACCTACACACTTCCACTCAACAAGCGTACGCCTCTCCGCACGTAGATTATAATTTGTCAGTCTGGTAATGTTATAGATTCTTTGCCTACGTCAAAATCAGAAGACACACGGGACTACACCAAGATCGCTTCAATACATTTGTAACACTTACCACGCTCTTGCCCTCTTCGCAACAGTATACGTTATGATCGACATCATAAGCTTGGGAGAGGGTGCCTCTCAAACTTTCCCGAATCTAAATAAAAATTGGCGTTATATCAGAAGCGCTATACAGGAAAAGATGAGTGGAGACCTAAGATATATGTGCTAATCAGAAACTACATGACACCACCATCTAAAAATACGTATAATTATTATTGGGATACACTAAGTAGTAAACTAAGCAATATATATATATATATATATATATATATATATATATATATATATATATATATATATAAATAGATATTTAAATATATATATGGATATGGATATGTAAATGTATATGTATATATATATATATATATATATATATATATATATATATATATATATATATATATATATATATATATATATATATATATATATATATATATATATAATATATACATAACACACAACACACACACATAAACACACACACACATGGAGGTATATATATATATATATATATGTATACAAACACACAAACCAAATACACACACAAACACACAAACACAAACACACACACAAACACAAACACATACAATATATATATATACATACACCCACCCACCTAAACAACCACAACCCATACACCCACAATCCACATATATATATACATACGTTCCCTAAATGCATACATACAAAGAAAAGAAAAACAGACACAGACACACGCACACGGACACACGCACATCATATATATATATATATACATATTGCATTCATATACATATGTATATAAATATTTATTATGTATATATATATATATATATATATATATATATATATATATATAATAATATAATATATATATATATATATATATATATATATATATATATATAATATTATATATATATATATATATATATATATATATATATATATATATATAATATATATATAATATAATATAATATATATGTATATATATAATATATATAATATATATATATTATATATATATATATAATATATATGTATACATACATGCTGCATGCATTACACATATACATATATATGTATATGATAATATATATATATATATATATATATATATATATATATATATATATATATATATATATATATATATATATATATATCATATATATAGACACATATCATATATATATATATATATATATATATATATATATATATATATATATATATATATATATATATATATATAAAACATATATATAAAAACATATATATAATTAATGATCATTTGGATATCTGTTTTTGCCTGCTTGCTGGTATCCATGCTTACAGAAGCAGGTAGCATCTTCAACATATTGCCGGTGTGTATCATCAGGCAAGTAGACCCCTCGATTTCACTCATAGTCGCAAGTATGTTATCTCTGTGGGGTGGGGTTGAAGTGTGTTTAGTATAATGATTATGTGTCTCTCCTCTAGTTGTACGTGATATAGTGCTTGACGCAATCGAAGTGTACAACCCCATTAAAATGCTATGAAATACTGTACTGTCACCGCAAGTATTGAAGTTCATCAATCCACTATTTTCTTCGAATATTATCTAAATAAGTATTTGTTGGGGGGGGGGCTTTTTTTTTTAAAAAAAATAGCAACAATTATTCAAAATGCACAACAGTCTATTCAGCCTATTTGTACGACCAGTGGCAGGCATGAGCGTCAGTCAAAACTAGAGGCAGTCATAAGCGATAGGCATAAGGATAGAGGGCATAGCAGGCAGTCGTAATGCAGACAATTATCTACACGACAGTCATGATACAGGCAGTTTTATTGATATATATATATATATATATATATATATATATTTATATATATATATATACATATATATATATATATATACATATATATTTATACATATGTATACGTATACACACACATACACACATATAAATATATCTATACATACATACATACATACATACATATATATGACTTTTGTTTTTGATAATAAAAGACATTTCACATGGCCCTCTGGAATTGTCTCAGGAGTGATTTTATCTCATGAACAGAATCGATTTTTTTCCCGGCGACAATGCTCTTAAAGAGGGCCATGCTTGCTTGTCAAAAAAAGTCTTGTGTTCATTGTAAAAGAAATATATGTATAGCGCTCTTGCTGTTTGCTTGATATGTCTTTTATAGATATTATCAAGTTTCGCTGTCGGATTTCAGAAGGCTATTTTCTTGACAGAAGTTTCCAGTGGACCATACCACGGAATAAAGTTGCACATATTCATGCTATGCAATGTAATCGACTAGTGCAAATCTACGTTCTGGTGCAGAATAAGAGAAAAAAGAGTAGTACAACACTACCCCGCCCTTTTGTATGGTTCAGGAGTCACCTTATTGAGACTTGCGTTCTAATTTATTTGTTCGACCACCATGAATTCACTGATGTGACAGTAACCTAGAGCGGTTCTCTTAACCGCCAACATGGATCTGTCACAGATATTATTTGCTTCTTACTTGGATCTCTTGTATATCTTAGCTACAAAGTCGGTGAACACTTTGGTAGGGATTCCGTGGCTGTCGCTGTTAATCATTTTCATAAGCGTAGAGTATGATTCTTCTTCGTATTTCTTGAACACCGCTTCCAGCTCAAGTTCGAGGTACAGTGCCTGGTCATTAATAGAATGTACATACGTTCAGGATAGTGATAAGAAGGATGCAAATACAAAAGGGTGTCAATAAAGTTCACAGGCCGCAGAATCAACAACCATACATACTGAGTACCCCACACACAAACCTTGACTTGTTCCACGTTAATAGCCTCCTTCAGTCCGTAGTTGTCTTCCAGGATCTGTCTTTGCTCGGGCGTGACACGGTCTAGTGCCTGTACCACCAACCAACTGCATTTGTTATCCTGAATGTCAGTGCCGATTTTACCAATCACCTCGGGCGATCCATAGCAGTCCAGGTAGTCATCCTGTGAATACGGAAGGACAGCGAGGATTAGTAGTAAAAGACTCACACCATGCCCATAGGTGAAATACAGATGGATATTTTCCAAAACGATATTCGTTAATTTCTATCTATCTCTGAGAAAAATCATGTTTCAATCATTGTAGCCGTGACCCCTGCGAATGACTTTGGAGATGGGCTGCACTGCATTGCAAGAAGTATCAATAGTCTGTATATAATACTTGGTTTGGACACGTAGATCAATAATTCTGTCAGCGCATAGAGATCGCAGTGCAACAACATATCGGCGTATATGCTGCTATAAAGATGGATTTGTGAGCTTAGTTGATGTACATCAATATTTAATAATTGTCAGCCGAGGCACAACCTATTATTTTCATGCGCTCCACATAAAATACAAACTACAATTTTTATAAGAACCACACTGCTATATGTATTTCATATATATAATATACATATTATTGCATGAAGATGGATTTGTGAGCTTAGTTGACGTACATCAATATGAATAATTATCAGCCGAGGTACAACCTATTATTTCCATGAAGTATGTTCCACCTAAAATACAACCTACAATTTTTATAAGAACCACACTGCTATATGTATTTCGTATATATATACATATAACTTCATAAGTATGTTCCTCCTAAAACAACCTACAATTTTTATAAGAACCATACTGCAATATGTATTTTGTATATATGTATATATATATATATATATATATATATATATATATACTTGAATGTATATATATATACACACACACCCATACATATAGAAAAAGTGACCTGAACCATCCGAATATGATCACGTACCTGAATCTGGAAGTACTCTCCCATACACAATAAGATCTTTTCAGCCTCGGCTAGCTGTTTTTCGCTGTCAACACCTGCCAAAATCATCGCTTCCGCTACGGGTAGGTAGAACGAGTAGTAGGCCGTCTTGTACTTGACAATCAATTTATACTTGTCCAGTGAAAACCGCGTCAAGTCAACGTTGTCTTCAGGTGCTGTGATGAGATCGTGTAGCTGACCAATCTCGGTGTACCACGAGTTGTCCAGGAATAGTTCTACCAGGGGCAGGTATGTGGGGTTGCCCTTGAAGTATGTTTTCAACATGCGGTAGATGCAGCCCTCCAGCATGATGGAGTCGTTGATAGCGATCATCTTCACCTCCTCGACTTTGTACCTGAAGGCGTGAGGAATCCACTGATACTGTTAACTCATGTGTCGATGATCTTGGTTGAATTTTAGGTGGCTCTGAGATCCTTGTTTGAGTGCCTTATCATCAAAATTGATTGTAATCGTGTATTAACTAAAAAGGTCATGATACTTGCATTCTGTAACAACAAGTCATTTGTAAGCCAACCAGTTCAATTCTGCACCATGTAATTAAATACAGCATAAATCTGTCCAATCGAATGCATATACATGCTGCAAGGAGAAGGCCTGCTTACTTCACTAATCAGTGCCGTGTCAGCAAAAAACCTGCCGGGCGTGTCCATGTATACAATCCCTTCTGAGGAAAGCGATTCCAGCAGGCCCTGATATACGGTTATCTCTGCATATATATTCAAATAATTAAACCACCGAAACAAAGTTCTAGAAAGCATACCAACAGGGTTGCCCCCGGCGTGTGATGGATGCGTCCATGAGATCATCCGCAACCAGAAAGAAGGCCTGAAGAAACTCTACAGCCCAACCCAATACGTAGCACTGAAAAACTTCTTCGTTGGTGGCCTCGCGGTCGTTGATCAGGGCCGAGAAGGCGTGGCGCACTGATATACCGCGGTTGAGCTTGCCACCGGGAACATTGTAGTCAAGATTCTGTTTGTATGTGTGTGATGGTAATGTATGTGAGTAATCTATAGAAACGACACAGAAAGATATGGCAACTTTGTACGACATGTCGGTCGGTATAGCTATAAACAACCCGAGGAGAAAACTTCAAGCACCATGATGCTATGATATTGATGGGTACATCGATATAATGCCTGGGCCTCAACTTATATACGCATTCCTGAATGCAACTATGAGGCCAAATCTTGATCCAATCCGTAATTGTGAATTCTACCATACATTTTAATAAGGTTTGCACCGTGCGCAATTTTCAACCAAATATTTCTATGCGCGCACTGGCATGTCTACATATGATGGATATGCATATCACAAAGCACCATGGCAATATCAGTACGAATTTAATTTGTTAATACATGTGCTTTGTATAGCTCTCAATACGGGTTGGGTATAGGTGCAAGCATTTGCAAATAGTACGGCCAATTGAATCGCTATGTAACATCTATCTACATATGATCCATTTCCGATGTCAATTTAAATCGGTACGTACTCATCAAGGAAATATTGTTCATTCACAGTTAAATAATATTTTGCAAATTCTATAAACTATGGTATAACTTTGACTTCTACCGGTTGCCTATGCATGTGTTTTCAAATAGTTGTGTAGAAATGAAATGTTTCATTGGGTAGGCCTGGAAAACCTTGCACGTACAATAATTTAATACACACTCCTCTAGAAGCAATCATATCTAGAGATTTATTTTTATTTTTATACACTCATCTAACATGGTGTAGCTTGTTGTCTTTGCAAGGCAAAAAAATCGAAAAAGAGAGATAAGGAAGGAACTAATATTCAGAGAAAATGATTAAAAAACAAAAAAAAAACAAAGAAGTGGTACTTAGATAAAACGATAATTCATATAACCCTTGATATGTATCTGAAAGTTAACCATAATTGAGTATATAGATACATAATATATTTTAAGGCAGATCCTTCCAGATTTTATGCCTTCTAACTACTAGGTGGCGATGGATTTTACAGTACGAAACGAATCATACAAAAAAAAGAAATCGCATGCAAGTATAAGTTTGACACCGTTGTGTCGACATGTGCACTCACAAATACTATGTCTACATGCGAACATACAAATTTAGGAAATGCATGCTTTGTTTGGACAGGTAAGCGATCGAAAGTAGCAATCTAATGCGGTCCCTCGACTATACATTTGTATAAAATTTCACAAAAAAATGGCACGGCTTCAGAAGTCCGATGGTGTGTTCAATCAACTGAATGCAACCTTAGTTGACAAGAACAAACAAGTCTTAAAAAGCTCCTGGTACACCAGTATTTCAAGCGTATGATGCGTGGTTGTAGCATGAATATATGCTTTGAATAACAATTGTACCCTTTGAAGAACACTGCATCATCACTGAGCACAAGTGCACTAGGAATACCTCGATAGCATTTGCCAGGATAAAATGTACACAGGAAGAACTCGTAAAATGAATGTCTCAATATGAATCCTTGCACAACATCTAACTACATACCCTCTTGAACCAAGCCTGGGCATCAGGTGAAGCAAAGGATAGCTCGGCACATAGGGTTTCCGCCAAGAATCTGTAGGTGGCCATAAACTGTTCCATCTCTGTGGCATCTGTGCCAATGAGGCACTTGGCCAACACTTCCTCGGTGATGGCTGGGTGTGCTGGACTTGCAGAAACCATTTTTTTGCGTGTTTAACTAAACTTAGACTTGTGTGGAAATGTGAACGTCGACGGGTAGCGTTACAATATTAATAGGTGTATAAGATACGTGTTGGTATCTCAGTCTTCTCCACGGGCCCCACGGCTCCACCCCATTCGTATTAACAGCAAAGTTTATTTATATATTTTTTAAATATATTTATTTGGGCCACACTTCGGAATCGACAGACGTAGCGTTCGGCCGCGAAAATGCATGACACCATGGCACACGACGACCAGTAAAACGGAAGTCTCAATCGTGCGATGCGCCCTAATTGGTCAACCACAACCAATTTCCTTGGCAAATTTAAAAAAAAAAAAAAAAGTATGAGGCTTGAGGGTTGCCACCATGTCAGTTTTGAGTTCTTTTAAAAAATTAAATAAATGGAGACCTCGTCAGAGTTCTTATCAGAATGAGTTCAGACTACAGAGTTCAGACATCGCCACTTTTTTTTTTAATTTTTTTCTTCATATTTTTAAAAAATAGAGAGTTGTTTGACTCAAAGATAAGCTATACACATAAAACTCGCATCTCACAATGCACGTATCTCACAATGCAAATGATACTATTAATACTGTAGGTTCTAGTCATT
>LUCW03000721.1:10000-35000 GCA_001586965.3 Sphaeroforma sirkka | reverse complement strand
AGGGTCTGTAAAAGCTTCGAGGAGAAGCGTTGAAAACGCTTGACGTTTAGTTTCAATTCAATTCGGTTCAGATGCGATTTGAATTTAGTGGTGCTGGGGTGTTCCAGTTTAAAGCTGACAATGGACGTATTTTTAATGCCGTGTCGGTAATCTTGTATGATAGCAATTGCCATATTTGACACTTTCTGTAATCAATGTTTGTGATATCAACTAAAGTACCAACTTCACTCTGGCTCTATCGTGAGAGAGTGATGACGATTGGCATGGGGGCTGAGAGAGTCTGAGTCTGAAAGTAGGCCTGGGTCTGAGACTTCCCTGGAAAACTCTATAACCCTACTGAAACCTTGATTCATTTGATGTCTAAAAAAAGCATATCCCGTACTCCGGGTTCCAGATTTGGACGAATCATTAATCGATAAATTGTTAAAAATAAGTACACAGTGAACAATTACTGAGCGGAATGTTTACATGTAAATATTTGTGCCATCATCAGTGTCATCTCATGATGGAGTACCGTCTGACAGTGTCGTGACTTGTGATTTGGCCTATCACCTGGGCATAAATAATCAAGAAACTATTTATAGTAGGTATTGTGAACGGAAGGGTTTTGATAATTTTGCTTCTACTACTACTACTACTATACTACTATAAGACTACGTTGCATCGACGTAGCAAATCTATTCCTAGTTGACAAGCTCATCAAAGGTTCGTGATATAATCTACTAACATAGCTGGGTACAATGAAGTAGCGCCTTTCGATGGCTGCCAACCACGCGAACTTCATATACAACCATGTCATGTGCTGAATATTGTCTTACTGTACTTGATTCTCACAGAATATATGCGCCTGTCTAACGCATCGTGATTTTTATATGTGCCTTTGAAAAATTCATTGTCGTCAAATATGTCATATCAATGTCGCGTCTTAAAAGCGATGTAAATAGTCTGTGTGCACTCAAGAATTGAATGTTTTTAACCATAGCCTTCTATCAGACATTTCAACACGCTTTCGCCGGTCACCATTTTTGCACATATATGTTATCTTGTCCACCGAATCCTAGCCGTTGTTAAATATCACAACTTCTTCCAGGAAACTATTGCGATGGCAACGTTATGTGCGATGCTGCCATGGTCCGCCTTTTTCATTTATCCTGGATATGCATAAATTAAATATTCGATATAATATAGTATGCTGGAGGCACTTAATACTTAATGTTATTGTTGTTTAACATATTGCTTTCTAAATATTTATCATTCTTCCTTCCTAATACGTTCTTATCATGTATTTCGTTGGTTCTGTCTCGTATAGTGATATTTTAGAATGAAGGTAGCGTGCGTAATCGTGAGCGCGTTGGTAGCGGCTGCTGCCGCGGCCACTGAACCGAAGACTAGGCCAAGAATGCAGGTACGCATTCTTACCTGAGCGTTCAATCGGGTTTTGTGTGCAGAGTTTGTGATGAACCCCCAAAAAAGAGACATGTGTTAGTTCTGATTTGTATTTACATCACATTGTCATCATTAATTGTATATAACTCACTTCTTTGAAAGCGGCATATAGTCATCATAGATACTGTTTGGACACGTTAGTTCACCTGTGAATATAGCAGGAATTTTAGACTGCGGCCTACCGATGCCTTATCACTCGCCAGCTCATATATAGCATTCACGATAAAAGTTAGCTGCAAATGCTAAGGACAATAAATTGCTGTCATTCCGGATTTTGCATTGCCATGCGGTCTGATTTAGTGAACTTTATATCGTAGTAGTGTTTCGCTTTCTTTTCTGGTACACTGCGTTTCTGTGTGTATATGTATTAAACGGCTAATTTGCAATACATCTCATATAGTTCACCGATGCACAGATTGCTTCTACTTGTGATGTTATGTAAAAAGGTATCACACCTGATTCGTTTTTATTTTTTTGGTGTATTGTACGGCACGGCCGATTATACATGCGAGATAGACATTCTGGTTACGATTATATATGTGAGGTGCATATTCTGGTCAAATTCCAATTGCTAAATACCTGTAAACCGGCGAAAGATTTTCGAGCGTACACTTGCAATTTCATTTATGGTTACTGTTAGGAGATGCATAACGATAACCTGACACGTACATGGCACACTCTTTTAGATGTAAAACAACGGAGTAGGATTTATCTAAGTTTTCGACTTCCGTTGTATTACCTTTTGCATCATCTGTTATCAGGCAATCAGCATCGAGGCTGATGAGAATGACTTTAATGCTGGCAGCGAATCAAAGGGCGGTGACGTCCCAAAGGGCTTCTGCGATGATGTGCATTCCGTGGCTGGAGTATGTAGTTTGCTTGTCTTGTGTAATTTGCTTGTATTGTGTTAAATATTCGCTGCAAATACTCATAACTGCAGTAGTCTACGGACGCATTTATTTAACTCGATTTTGCGTGCGCGTGCAGGTGCATATGACTACCATGAATACTGATTTAACTACGATCTCGTATGCAACAATTATAGACTCATATATACTATGACACCGACAAATATTCGAACTGATCTTTTAGAAATAAACTGATCTTCTAGAAAGAAGCTGACACCCATTGCTATTGATACCCATTGCTCGCAGTACTTCGGCGCTGGTGGTGACATGAAGTACTTCTACTGGTATGCTATGAACCAAACTTAAAATTTCAATTATCGATCAATGTTACAGACTATTATTATGTAAACACGGTTAGCGTATAATATGTGAGCCGCTTCGCATCAGAATGACTCTGAAGGGTCGATGCTGGCATGTAGTAGTAAACAACTTACTGAGCCTCGGGTTGGGTTTCACGAGTTGTGACTAGGTTCAAGTACGTCATTTTGTTCCGACCTCTGTGTAGCACTATAAACTTGAAGTAAAATAACAGAGCGACGGGTCTGTTGGGTGTCGACCTATAGTTGAGTATACATGTATATTTATCGTTCACTGCTCTGTGCCGAGTGGATGTATCATGATGCAGGACTCATATTGATGCTTTCCTTTTTTGCAGGGCCTTTGAGTCTCGAAATGATCCGGACAACGATCCACTAATCCTCTGGTATGTCTCTGTGTTATAGTTCACGCAAACTTTTCTATCGAGTGTTCCACAATTATCATAACCAACTATGTCAATCGTTTACTTTTATAACCAGCTATAAAATATTCATCAACCATCATGTACAAATGATCCTATATCCAATCGTGCCGAAGGGGTTTAAAGTCTCCACGTTAGACATGCGATATGGTACTATGTCTGCCAATACTAACGTTGGATTTATGGTCTATTTTGTCTCTTTTCACTGTTCAAGGCTGACAGGCGGACCCGGATGTTCCAGTCAGGTAATTACAAAAACTTATGACTTCGTACATTCTTGCTTTTGTCTTCTCATGGACGTGACAATAGACTAATCCTTTTGCATACGTAGGTTACATACGTATAGGTGTACATAACTATATCGATGCTGATGCTGAAGTAATTAGACCAATTGCGCTCAGTCGGACGGTATGAGCAGCAGAGATTTTTGTAGACATTCACATCAATACAAACATACATACAAACATAAATACGAATATACATACAAATATGAATGTTAAGCTAGAAGAGATTTTTATAAACATGCACAAAAATACGAACATACATACAAACATGAACATTAAGCTAGCAGAGATTTTTGTAGACATGCACATAAATACGAACATACATACAAACAAGAATATTAAGCTGTTGGTCCACGAGTACTTGTAAAGGTGATTGCGCAACTGGGAGTTAGTTTGTCGGGGGTTTCATTGAGAATAGATTATAGATCACTCTATTGACAATTTTATTCTTACAATCCTATTTAACGTTTTGACCTCCGAATAGCTCGCTCTTTTGAAGGAGAATGGACCTTGCCATCTGCGAGATGACGATCATCTTAAGACGTACCCCAATCCCTACGGATGGAACAAGGTACGAGTTAATTTTCAGGAGCTTTTGGTATCCAATGTCCGAGTATCAGATGTCAAACAGAAACAGAAAAACCTATCTCCCCCTCTCAAATCCAGTCGGGAGATACATCTTCCGAATGATTCCGAGTTTGTTTTACCATTGTGCCAGTTTGCAATGTCGGTAATTATCGTGTATCGTATCTTTGACTTGTACAGCAAGCCAGCATCATCTATATCGATCAGCCTGCTGGCGTAGGCTTCTCCACTGGTAGCCTAACTGACACTGGCGAATGGGACACAGCCCCGCAAATGTATCGCTTCTTGGGTACGTTGAACGATATTTTCTCGTGATATTCATTTTCAGCAACCTGTGAGGCCATCAGTTCACTGTGTTAGTGTAATGTGGTCGCTTGCAAGTTTACGCTAGAGATTTGAATGTCATATCTCACACGTCCCAACCAACCACATCGTATTCTCATATTTCTCTCAATTACATATGCGTATTCGACAGAGGCGTTCTTCAAAGCCAACCCGCATCTTCAGAAGAACAAATTCTACCTCTTCGGTGAAAGGTACTTGTTAGGTTGTTTGGTAATTTCATATATACACCTCGTGCAGACATCAGTGGACATCAGCCAGTGTTGTAGTTTACATTTAAGATGTCTGTGATATGTTCGGGTTTTTTTTGTAAACTATATTTGGCCGCAATGCGATATCGACTGTAGGGAAAGTATGAAGGCGGGAACCCTTTATTAATACTTACGCATTTTTTGAAATGTACTTCTCACAATACTTCTGCACGGTTTCCCATTTTCAAACTAGTTACGGTGGTCACTATGTCCCCGCCATGGCGGCCCGTATTCAGGTGAACAACAAGGCCAGGAAGGACGGCGACGTCAAGATCAATCTAAGAGGTGTTGGTATTGGAAACGGTTTGACTAACCCTGCTGTTCAGTACGCCCAGTACCCCGAGTACGCACTGAAGAACAAGTATCACCCAGTAAGTCTGTGTCCGTAGTGCGGTATATTTATTTGCTCGCGCCATCTCATACGTAGGTGCCGTATACTTTTGTTTATTTATCTGGTGTGTAGTTTATTGTCCGTAGGCACCGAGTAGCTACCTCGCTCAGTGTTGGTTCAAACGATAATACCTGTGAAAGATCTATTTCTAGCAGTCGTGGACCAGCTATGGCTACTTGCACACTTTTGAATACTATCCTTTATGGTGCGCAATTTTTGTGTACGTATTGGCTCCCTTCACTTGTTGCACCAGGTCAGTAATATATTTCACCAGCTCTTATATCGTATGATTCGTACTTCCCAACGTATAGGTGGTTGGCAAGATGGGCTACTACGCGATGGAAGGTGCCGTCGACGGCTGCGTGAATCTGATCAACAAGTGCAGCGTAAGTTCTATTTATTGATATGATTCCGTTGAGCTTTGCTTGAACATGCTACTCTCATTTAATCAAAGCTGGGGATTCGGAGGTACAAGTCCTGTGTATTCATTTCGAGAGCACAACCGAGCGAATTGTCGACTCTAGGAAGCCGTTTGTGATAACTTCAGCTCATCTTTTGCTATCGAAGTATGCAATACTGGACATCAATGTTGGGTGGGTCGTGGTATTGTGTGTGATTACTCACACTGTTTGTGTCGCAACCCATGTTGTTTTATCATAGGCTGGTTCTAAGCTCGCCTGTCCGGCTGCGATGGAGTTCTGCAACATGGCTTTCATGGTTCCTCTCAAGTTGCAAGGTATAATTAAATTACAATATGTTTGAGTAAATGTATTGATATATGCGAGTTGTAGTCATTTTTATGGCCCGTCGAAGAAATTTCAGTATCACATCAGTTCAATTCTATATTTTGATTCCCAAGTTTTCGTTGGCATAAGTATAGTCTGTCCTGCCAGGATTTGACTGGTAAGTTTGTATCTCATTCGAGGTAGTTAAACTATTATGCTATCAACTTCTTTTTGTTATCGACCATCTGTTCACGGTGGTCGGGTAAAACTCCGCATTTGTACCGCCCGTACAATTTTATAATTGTGAAAGTAAGTTCTAATTTTCTGCACATTTGATATATTGTTGAATGGCTCATCTTTCGCTCTTTCTTGCCACTTCTCGACAGGTCTCAATCAATACGACGTGCGCGAACAATGTGGTATGTGTTAATTCATTTTACACGGGGCTTTGCACACGAAGACTTCATTCGAATACACACGATTTCACGTCAGATCGTCCAACAAGATTGACCAAGATGGTCTTGCCCTCACACCGCAAGCAATCACAGTTTCAATCAAGCATTATGTTGTCGTAATCGTTTTAGAGACTTTATTCCACTGTACTTGGTGGGTGGTGTGGCTTCACTTTTTGCTCGTCGTCATGAAACTCTCTGCGTACCGTTGTTATATAGTGTTCATCTGTCCTATGTTTTATCTTACAGAGCATCCCCCGCTCTGCTATGACTTTGCGCCTGTGTCGGACTTCCTCAACGATGCCAACACCAGAAAGACGTTGCACGTGCAGGGTGATGAGGAATGGCAGAGTTGCAATATGCTGGTGAATCTGCATTTCATCGTATGTAATCATGTTGTTTTTGAATGCGTTTTTTAACGAAGTCATAGACAGTATCATTGTATGCTGGTGAATTGCATCCATCGTATGCGTTTCAATCGGTAATTGATTGTGCCTTATCGAAGTTTCCTTAGAGTTACATTGTAGTTCATTGCATGGTTTTGATTCAAGATATCAGATCGAGTGGCAAAAATGTGTCACTCAGAAAATCGACTTATATTTTATATTAGAAGTAGCGTGGGGCAGCTCTCTCACTCTTTTGCGGCAGTTCGCGCTTTAAATTCACTACCTTCTGTTTTGTTGCAGACTGATTTCATGCGTGATCTCTCGCCGAACGTTACAATGCTTCTGGAAGATGATCTTGATGTCTTGATCTATGCTGGTATGTTCCCATCGACTTTATGTGTGAAAGGGATACCATTTTGGATTCGCGCTTGGTTTACTTCTGCAAGTATTTATGTCGCATATGGGTGTTGTTCAGATTTTTAATCTAGGGGCATTCCTTGTGAATTGTATAATGAGCGGAATATAGTATTGCTCGGCGTCGGATATGCTAGTAGCTATAGATAGTCTTGCTCTTTCTGCTTCGCTTATTTCATTCTTTCGGTTTGCTACAGTGGTACGAAATCTTCTGCTTTGCTCGATGGTGGTTGAAAAGTGTATATCTTTGCTCTATACGAAAATTTCGTACATAAGGCTATGTAAATTTACTGATTTTATTCACTTTCTAATATCCTCCACAGGCGAAGCGGATTACATCTGCAACTGGATGGGCAACCGAGAATGGACCCTGGCACTCCCATGGTCTGGTCACGATGGCTTCAATGCGGCTGAGGTTCGTGCTGCCGACATGCCTGTTTGCATATAATTCCTCTTAACTATATTCATCTCTTTTGATTACAGCACTAGACATGTTCTTGTATTTGCGGCTATCCTCGACACACGAGGGCATTCAGTATCGGCTAGTTCAACTATTCGATGGCGTATCAAACGATATCATCACGCACATTGTACAGGTCAAAGACTGGAAAGTGAACGGAAAAGTGTCTGGTACAGTCCGCAAGTACAAGAACTTTATGTTCAAGACCATTGCTGACGCCGGCCACATGGTATGCTACTATTTGTGTTGCAATTTATTAAAAAAAAATCAGTCTGCATGTCCGAAGACACTTGTTTATCATTCAAAGAGTAACACTCGCTCTATAGATACATTCCTGATCAGTCCATGGCGAAAGACTACCGTATCGGATAATTCCGAGAGCACTAGAGGTTGTTAATCAATGATACAATGTGTCTAGAATAGCTTCATCCTGTTACGTAGCATGCGCTCACTACAGACCCCTTCCCATGCAGGTTCCCTTGGATCAACCCGAGGCAGCCCAGGTCATGTTGGACGAGTTCTTGAATGGCGATGAGCAGTAGAATTTCAGTTGAACGTGCTCATGACGAAACATGTGTTGCGCGGGTTTGGGCCTTTCTGTCGCCTTTCGAGTTCAAAGAAGTGATGTGTGAGATCACTATACAACCGCGACCTGTTAATTAATTTGGATATAAGCCACTAGCAATAAATCTAAACAGCACCTTGCATGAAGCATGTTGCCATTTAAAGTCTGAATCACGCAATTTTTAATTGCTGTCTTTAATGGGTCTAGAGTCCAGCTCTTTCCGCATCGATCTAACTGTGTTTAGGATTGCACATGAGTTCGTCCATGACGAGGTTTGATGCCTTTATTCTAGACTGCCAGATTAGTATAAGCTCTACTTAATATAATAATGCCTATGTACATCCACACGAAGGTATTGTCCTGTTGCAATCCGACTACACTGTTGGACCAGCTATTTGATCCGGCAACAAACCTCATACGACGACTTCTTGTTCAATTATCACTTTGTCGGCAACATTCGTGGGGAAGTCTGCAACGATAGGTGAATGAGAGCATCGATACAATATAAGTGGCTTCGATATGTAATGCTTTAGGTACCACAGATGCGGCAGCATGCATATAGAAGTTTACAGCCCTTCGCCAACTAAAAGGAACAGGTAAAGTGAATGAATATAAACAACAGTGGAGACCGAATTCACTCATTCACAGTCAACGTGTGGGCTGAGAACTATAGATGACGCGTCATTACACGTTTAAAATTTTTCACACACGCGCGCGCACTTGAGGCAGCAAGTGCACGGATGCGTTAACATACCTTTTGGCACGGGCCAGTCGAAAATCTGTGAGTAGAAATAGAACTCGCCATCCAAAGCCAACTGTATAAGAGAGGAAGAATGTAACCAGAACGATTTGCGATGTGACTTTTTAAGTAGACGCTAAATTCTACACCGCTAGGATTATTAAGTTGAAGCGCGATTGTGGCCCAAATGAAAATGAATAGTCTCGATATAGCTTTGATGGATTTAGGTTATAAAAATAGAACATGTTCAGTAATATATGGCTATGAGGCCAATTTGTGTAGTCCCGAGATCCAACTTCTCTCTGTACAAGCCTCCTTAAACTAGCCAATATCTCATTTCAATACACTCCAACAACCCACACACCTCGATGTTCTTCTGTTTAATAAATCCATGCCCCTCTCCCTCGAACATCACCAAACTAACAGGCATCCCTTTGGCCTTGACCGCCTCGTACATTATAGTCGCTTGGCTCACAGGTACCACTTTGTCTACCGTTCCCTGTAGGATAATCATCGGACAGTTCAGCTTGTCGACGCTATTACATGGTGATCGCTCATCGTATTCCTTCTGCGCCTCCGGGAGGGGCCCAATTAAATAACTGGGGGATGTTGGTGTCCGGTGAGTTTATATTAGCAACATATGAACGGCACTGAGGTTAGCTGAGTGCTAGAAATTAAATAAGTCACAGACGCCAGAGGGAAGAACAGGTACTGTATCTCATTGGAAAATAAACTCATTTGTTTTAGGACGTCTATTATGAAGTAGGCATTGGAAAAAGAATGATCTCGGAAAACTTACTCAAGATACCGGCTCTCGAACTTGTGTGTCTCCTTTGCAAGAACGGAAAGGTCTGACACTCCGTATTTACTGCAGCCGGCCTTGAAAGTGTCTTTAAATGTTAAGCACGCAAGCGTGGTGTAACCGCCTGCACATAGTAGAGACGAGACAAACCAGTGAGTACGTACACGATGTGGTTACCATTCAAGCAGCACAAGAATATCTTCTAAGAGCTCGAAGCTGCAAGATGGGGTCAATTTCAGAGAAATGGCCGTGATACGGCAAAATGGCCGAGTACACCGCCGAGCCAACAGATGGAGCGATCAAATACCAGGAGACGACAGTATTTGTCCACTATATACACAGTATGAAACGTTTGATATGTCACCTGCACTTCGTCCGTCGATCATTAGTCTGTTAGGATCTGCCCGTCCTTTACTAACTAAGTACTCTGCAGCCGCACAAACATCATCTACCTCGGCTATTCCCCAGGTCTTTGCCAGTCGGTCTCTGTATTCCTTACCATACCCTGTACTTCCGCTGGGCGAATTGAAACAAAAAAAGCACGTACGGTGTCTCTCGATATATGAATTGTAAGCCAATTCAAATTGACGAGCGATTTTTTTTAAAGTAATAAACTCCAAATGGAGTATTCCATGTAGGTCAATAAGATGTACATTTGCACGCGGTTCAATATGCTATGCAGATAATCAAGTGACATTTCTTTTGAATTGCTTGAGCTTGCGGCACGCATCTACATGTTGTTCAGCGCCATGATCAGATCCGTCACAAATCCACATAAACACTTACCTATAATTTACATCGACAATAGCCACACCCCTTGATGTCCAGTACAAAATATTGGGATCGATAACTGAGTTTGTCTGTTGAGTGGGTCCACCGTGGCACTTAACCAGCAAGGGCGGCAGCTCACCATCCATTGGCTCGAAGTCCTGCAATCGAGATATTAGAAAGGATGATAAATTTGGAGTGACAGCAGTGAATATTCGAGAAAATAGACGCACCAATTTATCCCAGATGTACTTCATTCCGACATGTACTCACCACACAAATTTCATCTGTACCATACGCAAGAGTTGGGGAGCAGATGGGGTTCCATCCGAATTGACACCTATATGTCAATTCCGATATATCCATGACTTTGAGAACATGTATATCAGAAACACATGAGGTCGAAACCATCACTGCGTATACCTTATTTGTTGGAGCATAGTAATAAGCGTATGCTTCGCGCCCATGCGCGTGGAAAGTAAAATGCCTCGCCCTGCAGACGTACCCATCTCCGATCTTGATATCTAATGATTTTCGAAGTACCTTCGAAGTGTCGCCATACCTACAAGGAAGGATAAGTGATAAACACGACCAAAACAAATTCGATTTGAGTCACAAACATCAAATTTGTTAAAAAGAAAACCTATGTATTTTACATACCAAGGATGATCAACAGGTTCGAGGGTAGAGAGGCAAACTTAATTGTAATTTTGACTGAAGATTCATACATTCCACAACTCAAGCGTATTTTACGGTAAGGTTCGTTTTAATTTCGCAATGGCCTGCCCTTTTAAAGGGAATGGGATTTGATAACTAAATCATAAGTTGTACACGGGGAGACAACACTCTGATGAGAAAAGAATACTGTACGATGGCTTTGGTGACACGGAAATAACAATAGCACAAAGCGAATCAGAAACGGACAGGATCAGTCGATGTTGAAGACGTGAATATATATAAAATGCTGATCGAAAGTAAGACGCAACATGAATGGCAGTGCTACGATACTAGGACCGGCCCATGCGAAACATACCAGGTATCCACCAGCACATCAGTCCCCTGAGCCACAGCTTGTATGGCATCTTGTACACCACCTTCCGTATAGGAATCGACGGTGTCTAGTAACTGATTCACTTTCCCTGTGAATGGAGTGGAATTGCGGATCAAAATACACGTGTATGGTGCGTCGTTTATTGGCCGTGCGATACCGACCATAACCCTCAAGATCGATTCCTAAGTTAAAATAGCCAGCAGGAACATGAGCTACGATAGAATACGGTCTTACTTTCGTAGAATCCGAATAAGCGACTTCCATAGCTCTTCTGCGGTGATTCTGTGACAGCCTTCATCGATGATGGCGTAGCAGTGGCCTTTGCCGATGTGAAGCCACCCGCTGCATCGCACGGGATGTGAACGTCAGCATAATGTTCGATACTTGGAGAGATGTACCGAGGTAAATATTTGCCCCTAATGTCAAAATCGGGGTTCGTATGTGGCAATATATTCAAAATTGTTCGATAAGGATAAGCATACAAGATCTTCAAATAGGTTCGCAACTAGCAATTGAATACACACCTACGGAAAATATCTCAAATAGTAATCAAACCCTACATACCCACTAAATCTAGCATGACTAGTGACTCTGGATGAGACTGGTGGCCGGCGTGTAGGTATAACTTTCCAGACGGCGAGAGTTTCATGCCGTAGATCGTAGTCCATGGGCTCTTAATAATCTGTGGTTGCGTTCCCAAATCACCTCGCTTCAGGAACATGAGACTATCCCCTTTCGCGGGATCATTCGTAGCTAGTACAACGTATCTGTCAAGATATGTACATGGAAAACTGATTTTGAATGGTTGTGAACATCTGCAATACACATTACATGGCCAGCAAGTACGTAGAATAGACGTATATCTAGACAAATGGTTGATAAGGGCGCAGTAATAAAGACTTGCGCAAACTCAATATTGAGTGCTGTACTGTTGCTCTGTCGGGTTTTAGCATATCCAGAGCTATCTACATACTTGTTATTAGTGGATATAGCAAAGTGGTCGTGACCAAATTGCCACGCCGCCCTGGCGCAATCCGTAGTCATTAACTCTGTGATTACATTGGCATCGCCGTCCCCTTCCAACCCACTCCACTGGTCGCCGTAGTACAGATTATAGTAACCGCTTTCGTCACTCAACCAGAATAGCGACCCTGATAAAACAATGATGTATAAATCAGGACTTCGTCTTAGACACATAGTGAGTGATGAACTTGCACCTTGCTTCTTTCCATCGGCGAGCTTTTGAACGGTTAGGCGACAGAATTTGAGAGATCTCACCGTATTTGGACTGAAACTGACGAAGCTAATTAAATCGTCCAACTCATCGTGAGAGATATAAAGTCGATAGATAAAAAGGATGCTTGAAAATTAGGTCAATAAACTCACCATCTTTCGCCCATTGGGGACCCAGCACGCTGACACCGTTGCCACCGGCCACTCGGTTCTGAGAGCCTTGCTGAACCGTCAAACCATCGGAGCACAGGTTGCCGGTCCACAGCTCAGTGCTCGTCCACTACAGAGCATGGTCGAAGACAACACATATTTGTCAGCCTTGATTGATAATATCAAGGAAGTCACTTCAAACTGCGTTTATGCGCCGCAATCAAATCGATATAGTATTTTTTGTGCATTGGACTTGTACCAGAAAACCGTTTCACAGAATCATGTGTATAACAATGTGAATCCATTTACGCGATCGATACCTCGCTATGTTCCCGACGTCCTATTCGAAGTAGCAAGAGATGCGTTCACTAAAAATGGATACGATTTGGAATCAAACTAAATCTATAGATGGGAATGGAATTGGGACAACTTTTATATCTAATACATTCTGAGCACACACATGCATCCGGATTATACTTTGCTTATTATCGTATCACCACACAAACATGCACATATTTTTCTTCTACTCACATACCGGCATATTTGGGTGGTTCCACTGCACCCACGCCAGTTGCTTCCCATCCGGGGACACTCTCGGCGATCCATAGAAGTCTGCACCAGTCACAGCAATCTTCTGAGTTTTAGACTTCACATCCAGACTAACAATCGATGTGATGGGATTGTTGGTGAATTTTGCCGGACCTTCTCCTTCGCCGGCAGCATGGTCCTCGTGCACACAGAACACATTCCCCCGTTTGAGATCGACACTACCGTCTGCGTATCTTCCATGGGATCCGAGAAGTACAGGCTCCTCGAGAGGGGCAGACTGCATGTACATGTACTGGTCATCCTTGTTTACATAGTACACGGTCCCATTGTAGACTAAGAAGGCACCACCGCCGTACTCGTGCACCTTGGAGGCAACGCTGTGAGCCGGAATTGTCCAATCAGTTACATCCTGCCCTCCAGCACTGCAATTGAAACACGATAAGCCTAGTTTGAGAATCTAGTGTCTGTGAAGTGCAAGACACTTATTTGCTTGATGTTATAGAAAGAGCGTGTGAGTGTCCTTTAGAAGTTCTGTCAAGACAGTGATTCGAGACGAGAATATAATATCGAGAATCTATAATCAATTTCCGATGTTGCAGGTGTGGTACTAGACCACGTAGCAGCAGCACATCGGCACTACAACTTAAAAAGGAAACTGTCGAAATGCCGTGAAAAACTATTCACACCTTGGGGATTCACTCAAGTTTGCCTGTATTCACTCGCCATCAATGAGAATGGATTCGCCATGTATTTCATCCGTGAACAGACATAAAGTGACGGCACTGCGTAGTCGCCTGTGAACACTTTCGTGTTCTTACAAACACGTTCAGAGGATAATGCGGTACCTAAAGCACATATTTTTTTGCATAGAATACTTGCACAAGAGTTAAGACATTCAGTCAAACTATGAACCCAAGAATACACAGCTATCACTAAAGTGAACATTGAGAGTCTATAGCACATAAGTCATGTACTTGGTATGTAATGGTAACTGCAATCTCGCCTCTATTCAATTGTCAGCTTATTACCTTCAGGAAGCAGCAACATGTCCTACGTGACAATTGACACTGATTGTCTTAGAAGTCTGACAGAAGATACAGTTCCTGACACCAGACGATTATATATACACAACGAGTTTAGATATGTAATTATTTTCATTTCTAGAAACTGTTATTTGATTCACGGAGACAAACTTCTCTCTGTACCAGTTCACTCTTCGGGTACAATATAAGCAACTATAATGAACCTCATGTCAATTAAATCTAAGCTCTACAAATCACTTAGGACAAATTATTATTATTATTTGAACATCGAGAGTTGTTCTGACCCTACAACACAACTAACACTATAGGGCTTATGTATATACAGCACAAGGCATATATGTATTCACTAAAATTTTGGCATTTATGTTCATGTAAAAATACATCAAACAAACCGAAATTGAAACAGAACTGACCTGCTGCATATAGTAGACCGTCCGTCGGTGCGTCTCTCTACCCAATAGGCCAACTCGGGTCCTGTACTTGTACTGTGACTGCTATTTAAGTCCAATTGTAAATCACCGAGACTGACCCCACTCTCGGTAACCAACTTACTAGTGACCGGGGATGTCCAGGACCCATACGGGGCTTTAATTTTAACCATATTGAAACTGATATCAAAGTATTGGCAGAGACAACAATCAATAAATCAATGCCGATCAGACAACAAGTGTGAACACCTACAGCAATAGGTATATTTATGGGTATTTTCAATAGTGATTTAAATAAGTCGTGTTGGAAAACCCCATGATGGTCACTATGATATTACTATTGTTTATTTAAATATTATTATAAATTGTATTTACAAAAACAATGTTGATTTTGATTTTTAGACTATTTATTAATATGGTGTAAATATGCATGTACACTACTGCGCTTCTTCCTTTTTTATAGATCTTGTGAATTCTGATATGAGTCTCTAAAAATAGCCAGCAATCATATTTCTACCTTCGGAAAAATAAACACTCTCTATTTACATATGTATTTAGTTGCTCTCTGAGACTCTCACACACACTTCTCCATATTTATTGTGTTTTTTATACATTGTTTCAAAACAAAAAAAACAATATTCACAGTTTCACACAGGGGGGTAAAATGTGAAAATATTTTTGCTGTACTTCACGTCTCACGATTGTCCGCCCCAGAGGCCCAGGGGCCAATCCCCCAGAGAGACTCTACTACTATATCTAGAGTAGAGAGAGAAAAAAACTGGCAAAGTTAAATAAAAAACTCATGCATTGACATTGTCAGACACATAAGAAGCCAACAGAGTCTGGGGCTCCGGGCCCTCTGGGGGGTACCAGGTATAGGCCCTGCGGCCTGGACCGCCCTTGACTCTTGGAGTCTCTCTCTCTAAGGCCACTGGCCTGGTACTGCTCTCAGAGAGAGAGGACAGGGACACAGGGTCCTTCTGCCTTCTGGTGAATATTATTAAAACAAAAAAAGATTTTGTTGTAAAAATATATATATAAAACAAATCAAAATATCATAACCTATGTTTTATTTATTATGCTATGCCTTCTAAATTATACATTTAGAAGGTTATGAAAATATTTACAAAGGAACGTCCTTTGATGAGTGAGGAGTCTGAGGACCCTGGCCCTGAACTTCTGAACTTCTGAACTTCTGAAGTCCTGAACCCAGGACCCAGGACCTAGAGTCTGGACTCTGAAATACGAAGCCAAAAAATTCAAGGACAGTTTTGTAGGACAAGTAAATGTGATTATGGGAATATGGGGTCATTGGCCAATAGTCCAATACAATTAACAATGTTTTTTAAACATATTTTTAAAAAAATACTTAAAAAACCCACCCAAAAAAAATACGTCATGTGGTCAAAATAAATACTAATAGTAAACACATACACAGTATGTATTTACACACCCACGCCCCACGCCCCATATGTACTGAAAATAAAAGTCCAGCACTCCAGACTCCAGAGTCCAGAGTCGCTGCCCGGAGGAAACTCCACAAGACTCGAGTCTCCACGCTCCACATACTCCAGGGCACAGACTCAAGAGTAAAAGGTGTTTAACTGTGTACATTCTCATGATTTATAACTGGACGAGTGGATGTGGATGAACTCCAACTATAGAAGTCGAGAGTGACGAGTGGAGAGTGGCGAGTGGAGAGTGGAAAGAAGACTTGATGAGTATGTAAGCGAGAGTCAGAGACTCGGAATTTCAAAAGTAGAAGGGTGAAGACTTGAAGAGTCGAAGGCTCAAGAGTCAAGACTCAAGAGTCACAAGTCGCAACAAAAGAGTCGTTGCCAACGAACTCGGCAGCTAGGAGCGCTGCCGGGCTAGTGTTCCACAAGAACTTTAGAAGCGAAGAGAGACAAAGTAGACAACAAAGGGCCGGCGCATCTGTTTTCTCCCATCAAGTCATCATACTTATTCGAACAAGAAGAGAAGAAGAGAACAACAGAAAAAAAGTAAAGAAATATAAAAGAGACCACCAGATCCGCAGAAGAATATCAGAAAATGTATGTTTGATCGCAACAAAATCTTGAGGGCCACGGAAGAGTCTGACAATTTGCCCTGAATTTTATGTGGTTCACATGTTAATTTTGAGAGGATATAATAGATAGGAGTTGACATCTCATCATGTGGGTGAAAAAGAAAATATCGTAATGAGCATTGCGAACAAACAAGAATATATCAGTAGAAGATCTCCAATCCATCCGGGAGAGTAATTGACCGCTGTCACGCTGGCTAAACAATCGTTAATTCAACGTATCAGCCCACGGCCGAGGGGCTTCCAGCGCATTAACTAAATGTAACCCAATGTGTGCATGTGCCCGGATTTCTCCACACATCCGAGCTTCACACAAGAGGGGACGCATGCCAAACTGCTGAGGGTCTATGAGTCTATGACTTTGGCTGCATATAGGCGCTTTGAGTTGATATGACTACCCCTAGTAGAGAATTGTAGCTTGCTGAAACCGAGATCCAACTTCTTTATGCTGGGAAAGTGGAAACAGAAGTACTACATTTAATGAGAGTGAGCATTGTCGAAGAAAAAAAACCACATGGCGGCGTTTTTTGTATAAAATATTTGTGAGGAAGAAAACAAGAGCATAAAAAAATATTCCTTATTTATGTTGATGAAGTCACATTTCATTTTGTAATTTGTTCTTTCTAGGAGGCTACATATGTGTAATTTGTTTACATTTTTTAACAACCCGAAACCCTATAAATATTGAATAGTTTATAGTTTTTAACAGACTTTACTCATTTTTGTTTTTAAAAATAGCCTCTCTCATCAGAGTTATTACTAGTACTTTGCGAGTAAAAGCAAGACTATTTTGTCTTTTGTGCTCTCGTTCTGGAGAGAATCCGACACTCAGTGCGACACATGCCACATAGAGTCATGGACTGATCAGACTGAGACAGTCAGAGGTTCTCAGTTCAGAGTTCAAGACTTCTTGTGCAAGAATTGATACTCCAGAGTTCTCACTTCAGACTCTCAGTCTCAGATTCAGAGTGCAGAGTTGTAGACACAGTGACCTCTTGTTGTGTGTGTGACACTGTAACTGTGCGACTGTGCGTGTCCATTGTAGTTATACTCTTTATTTTTGAAAAATCACCGGTGAGTTGTGACTCACAGGCACTCAGAGATCAGTGCTCACTGTTCATCACAATCTCAAACCGTTTCCCGTTTAAAAATTTAAAACGGTTTCAGAACAGTTTTTTTAGATATTTAAAAAACAGCGTTTCTGTTTAACTTTTTAATTTTTTTATTTGTTTTTTAAAACAAAAGTATAGCCATGCAGTAATTAAGGGTTTTTCTAGAAATAGGGTACATATATCGTTCCCATACTCTAATTCCGGCGCCAAAACGACCCGCGCTACAATAAAGTTCATTTTTATAGAAACAGTCAGGGGTGTAACGTACTGTACAATATATTTAAAAATTGAATAAATATGAGTTTCCATTAAATTTCGTGCAGTATTTTATATATATAAAATGTATTGGTTTATTATGCATGACAGCGAATTACAATTTGAAACTCTGAATTTCTGAAACAAATCTCACGAGAGGCAGCGTCGCAGGTCTGTACACTGTACTCTGTTCACTGTCCAGAGTGTTGAGTGTTCTGGAAAAGGCAAGTTTCAATTCCTCATTCTCACAAGTACATAATCTCAACAGAAAAAATCACAACGGCAAAATCCAGAGGGCCATAGAAGAGTCTGGAAGTTCGTCCCAAGTTTCTTGTGTGCATCACATACATACTGAAGAGGATATGAACGTTATAAACCCTAAAACTCTAGTGTAGAGGCCAACTCTGGAAATAAATACAACTTCATGCAGAACAGTTAAACGGGTATATAAGCAATAGGCATTGCGAACAATACGTCTGCTAGTAATTAACTAAAACATCACAAGTTCTTACGCAGTACCAGGTATCGTGACAATCGTCAATATTTTATTGCCTCTATGAATGTAATAATTGTGCATGTCTAGGTGTACATATCCGCATATACCGTCAACGCAGTCTTATTAATAATTGTTCTCGTAAAGTCGTACCAAAGTGTACAAGTGAGACTGTGCGTACGGTAATTTCTAGCACATCTAAAATGAATGTAACACCTTCTCGAGCCAGATTCGAAATATCCTTTTCTTCCGATACTACTTAGACGGACAATAAGTGTGCATAGAATGGAATGTACTCTTGTACTATGGTTGACCACAAGTATCTTTCATATTGTTTTTGTACCACTCGCAGCTGTTGATGTCGAAAAGTATGACCAACGCAGATACGCATACCCGGAGGGTGGCGATTCTCGGAGCTGGTCCAATTGGAATTGAGTGTGCCAGCGCTTTGCAGAGGAGTCTGCCTAATACTAGCGAAATAATTATACTCGAAGCCGGCGATACAATAGCATCGAACATCCGACAAAATTGGCCACATGTTCGTTTGTTTTCTCCGTGGAAGTACAACACATCCGCTTCGTCCCGAGAAGTACTACGATCTGATGGACAGGACGCCGAAGGTTATGATGGTGACAAGTGCGTGACAGGGGGAGAGTATATCGATCAGTATCTCGAACCGGTTGCGAAGGCACTCGCAAAGTGCGATAACGTACAGCTGTACTTGCGGACTCGGGTGGTATCAGTGGGCCGATCTGGGCTACTGAAGCGAGACATGGGCAAGGAAGCACGTTCCAAGGGAAAGTTTAATATATTATGTACAAAGATACCTCTTGGCGGCAAGAAAGAATCTGTGGGCGATGAATTTTGTTTCAGAGACGTAGACGCTGTGCTTGATTGTACAGGCACTCGATCCGACTATTCATGGTTTGGTGAGGGTGGGATGCCTGCGATCGGCGAGAAGCAATTGTCCCGGGATAAGGACAGTGAGAGATTCTTCACTAGACTGATACCACAGGTGGGCGAGGTGAAGGGCAAGCGCGTGGCTGTGATAGGTTCCGGGTATTCTGCAGCCACATCTGTGCGAAATCTCATTGATTCGCCGTCTGTCCAACAGATATACTGGCTTACCAGGAGAGTGCTCGGTGAAAGTGGTCAGTTGTATCGGGTACTCGAAGGGGACGCACTTCAGAACAGAGCGGCGCTATGTGAGATGGCTAACGAATTAGTAAGCAGAAACCCGGAGCCCGAAGGGGATGGATCTGGGATGGAGAACAAGGTAGCTCATATAGACAATTGCACCATCACACATGCCACCCTTAATGAGAGCACCAATGGTAGCACGCCTACAATCACACTGACCATAGACGCCACCGATCCCACAGCCGAGCGGCTACCAGTGCACCAACTAGATGTAGACTATCTCGTGTCCAACGTGGGCATGCGCCCGGATCTATCCATACATTCCGAGCTTCAGGTACACACATGCTACGCTACTGAGGGTCCGATGGCGTTGGCTGCAACGCTTCTGGGAGCTTCGGGTGACTGTTTAACACAGGCTGCCCCAGGAATTGATAGTTTGCTGACGCCGGAACCTAACTTCTTTGTGCTGGGAAACAAAAGTTACGGCAGAAGCTCGGCATTCCTGATGAGAGTGGGCATCGAGCAGGCCGAGGCGGTGGCACTTTACTTACGAGAACAGATTTGATACAATCAATCTTGAAGTGTTTGTATCATATCGCGACGAGCTCGATCAATTGCGCTACATTTGTACCACGTCTTAGGTTCGTATTCTGACCGGTTCTACGGTTGATCATTTCTTTCATGTAGCATGATATCGGTAAAGTCTGCTTTCAATGCTCGCTCAGGAACGAATTTGTTGATCCTTCCCATGACTTCCTTGTCGACTCGCACAACTGTATCACTAGAACGAAATTATAAGGTGGAACCTAAATAGATATAATGATGTTACTGGCGTGCAATCCCAACAATAGGAAAATAAAGTCTGTTTTCAATGCTCGCTCAGGAACGAGTTTATTGACCTTTCTATGACATCTTCGCACGACTGTATCACTAGAACGAGAATTATAAGGTGGCATCTAAATAGATATAATGATGTTACTGGCGTGCAGCCCCACCAATAGGAAAATAATTTAATCGATATCCATTGAGGACACTCCAAACGAGATTGTATGCTATATCAGTGCACGTATTGTGAATGGTGCTGCGGAGGGCAGAGAGTTATGGGTAACTGTTTGAAATTTATTTAACAGTTTATGGCAATGTAAATTTATTCTAAAGCTACCAGTGCCTTGTTCATCTTATCTAAATCGTCCATATTATTAAGCAGTTGCTGCGCCAAGAATGACTCAGACTTGACCGAGATGGCGGCGTACAAGTGCGACAGTGAGGACGGAGGGGCGACATCAAAGTCGCCCATGGCGGCCCGTGTATCGATTGATGATGTGGCAGTGTTTGGCAGTTGACTATGTGTACTGTGCTGGTTTTTTGATTCGTACTGATTTTGTATATCGGATTGACTGTAGCGGTGGTTGGATATGTTGTTGTTGCCAGCAACGGATATTTGTAGGTTCGAAGGGACAGATAGGTGTGTCATCGAAGTATATCGCGGATGGAAGTGGATCTGACGTGTGCACAGGAGTGAGATATATGAGACTATGATCGGAGCATATCCAAATGAAAATAAACTTGTCGAAGTTCAGAGGCACAAACAACCTAATGACAACTCACAAAAATTAACACAAACTACGACCAGTATATGTGATAGCGCAAATCTGACGTGCAGCCAATTCACATGGCTAATATCAAAAGAAAGAAGTGAGGAAGCGAGGTCAGAGTTGAGAACCCATAACTACACACCTTGAGCTGGCCGAGGACGTGGCAATGTTCGTCACAAAGATTATACCAACCGGAGATATCGTCGATACCAAGAGACAGGCCTGACAGATCGACTATGACAGAGCCGATGAAATGGTCTTCTTGACACCCAGTGTTGTCAATGGAGTGACGTCGCCACATACGGAACACTAAGCTTTGCCCCTATAAATGTATCAATATGACGGTGTATAAAGCAGTTAGAAAAACTCGCATGTATGCGCACGTACCATATAACATATTGTTTGTTTCGAGTACAACGAAATTTTCAATAAAGAATTTGCCCGGACCTTACTGTTGCAATTGATTAGCTGGTGTTCGCGCGCCACGATTTGTGGAAGAATGAGGGATTTGTGGAAGTATGAGGTATATTGACCGATGCGAGTTTCGCTCATAGAAAGCAGTACGGTATTACACCCACTTATAAAAAAAAAGAACACGTAGTAGCATGGCCACTAAACTAAAACTCACCATCGTATCCTTGAGCTGTGCATCCGTTACAACGATCGAGTGTGTGTGTATGTGGATCAATGGAGTGGCATTCCGTGCACCCCCGTCGGCTGAACTATCATTGGCACTCATTGTGAGGCCCGTGGTGGTAACCTCGTGATCTTTGGTGAAGGGAAATCTGTACTTGATTATGTATTCGTCTGTAGATGCAAAACAAGCTCTGGCATTTAAGGGGGCACCGATGATGGGGCTGATGGCAGAGATTACCAATCGAACGCCGGACACGGAAGGATTGCTGCAGGCCGAATTATGACGTGTGAAGTGAGTGTCTATGATAACAAATGGCATATTCGTATTCGTGTATAAACCAGCAAAGTCCTAGAAACTCTGAATAGCGTACACGCACGGAGGTGTCGATCCTGCATGAAACAAGACACAAAAACTATACAATACTAACGATTGGCTAAGTCATGTTGAAGCGTTTATATCGCAGCCCGTGTGAATTTATCGTCACAGAATGACATCACCACAGATTCGCCACACAAGTTTACACATATCATATAAGTGACACTTTCAAGTACTTATCTGTTGTCGCTTCAGTGCGAGATGATTTTAGCCTTCAATTGTTACGGAATTCAGGTTTACTTCAAGCGGTTCTATGCAATACTGACGTTTGGCTAGCCAGGCAGACACAAAACATACATTGACGTTTGTCGGAGTGTTTATATCGCAGCCCAAGTGAACTTATCGCCACAGCATGATATCACCTTGGATTCCTCACACATGTTTGTACATAATATATAAGTTCTTTTTCGAATATGTATAACGTGCAATGACAACAGCACATTCAGTGTACATCACCTACACGCTACACTTGTACATACTGCTCCGCATACTAAAACCACAAACAATCACGCGCAACACACCTGGAACACTGGCGATCATTTAATGCCGGATCTCCAATCCAGGGATTCCCCGCGGTTTGATTCGTCGGTCGTGCCCAGCTGGATTCCTCGCTGCCCATACCATCGCTTCTGGTAGTCGTATGCGCACCCTTACTATACCCCCCGTCAGTGCTATGACTATCTCCAGGGGTCTTTGTGTGCGTGGATGTCAGTAGATCTGATGAAGCCACTTCACTCGTCTGGTACAACACACGCATCACATGCGCATACGAACCCGCGGCAGCGCAGACATGTATACGTGCCTTGCTCTTACCGGATCTGGGCGAGTGTACATTGTATAAGGTGGTGGGCTGGGTGGCATCTACATCTCCGGGTGCACACATAGACTGGCACAGCCCGAGTATATCTACTTTAGCTACACCCACGGTCTGACTACTTCTTTCCTTGGCATTCGCAATATTACGCACAACTTCGTCTTCACTGTCGCTGCGTCCACCACGGCTGCTGCCCTCCTTGGTAAATACGATAGGAATTAGTACATTTTCATCTCTACCCGCTAAGGCAGCCAGTTCGTGCCGTTCCACCTGGAACAAACAGATTAGCGGCTTGACTAAGCATACATCTGTCCTGTAGGCAAGAGTGTCTTCCAGGTGCACACGCACCTTACAAGTCTTCAGAAGGTCGTGCATACACGTGCATCGTGGCTGGTTACACAGACCAAAGCCTACCCAAACTTGCTGACTGACCCTACTGCCTGTATGACTAGGATATCTGTAGCGCTCGTATACATTGCTGTATATATCTGTACCTATATTCGCATCCACTCCTCCGCCGAAGTGTGCGTCGAGCTCGTATGGAGGTCTACGATACGTGAACTGGGATGACTTTCGTTGGTTATCATAACCATAATTCTTTCCTGTATCTTTATCATCATTATATTGCTTGTAGTTATAGCCGTCTCTATGTGAATCTAAGCCATACGCATCGTACTCCGATCTCTCGTTCCTGGGCCAGCCGTTTCTCAGGAAGTGTTTTAACACATCTCTCAACAGACCATCGTCATTGTCCAGCACATTGGGCGGATGCTGTCGTGAGTAGCTCTGCGTATGAGGAGACCGCTGTGAATATGTGCTGTTGTATACACTCGACGGTCCAAAGTGGGGAATTGTCGACTCAGTGCGCCCATTGTGTGCTTCACGCCCACTTCCTCTCGGTATTTCCTCTCGAGCTCTGTCGCTGTTTCTTGAGTGCTTATCTTTATCATTTTTCCTGTCTATGTTTCGTTCCACGCTACTATCTGATTCCTGCGTCTGCGACGAAGCTATAGGCGAAATCCGCCACCGGTCCCGGTCCCTGAACTTTATATCTCTGGCGTCACGTGCAACACACGCGGGCGTTTTCCAATTCTTGGAACTGTCAAGATCCTCTTTCGCAGTATTATGGCTAATATCGATTGCGTCTGACTTGCTGCGTGCACTATTGTCGACTTTGTTGCCATCATCCTTATTTGTATGCTTCCTGTGAGCTCTACGTGTGCGTGGTGGGGACACCGGCTGATAGTGCAATGCGACCGTAAGTTCTCCCACTTTAGTACGGTCTGCAGTACGCACAGCATAGCGCTTTATTAGAGGCGAAAGGGTTGTTAAAGTGCTCAATCCAGGTATGCGTACAATGCCAATCGGTTTCCCCGATATATGATCATTCACCTTAAGCTCCCAATCGCCTTGCTTACTCAAATACGACGCAAAGCCTTCCGTATTGCATAATATTTGGTAGGTATGTGTGTAGCGGAGAGGGTTGTACGCGCTTACACGATCCGGTGACGAACTGGTAGTAGTATGGATATCTCTTGCCCGTGATTTTATATTTGTACTCGCTGACCTAGCTGTGCGTTCCTTTGCTACATACGAACACACAGGGAGTAGTCGTAATGGTGTCTCAGTAGCTGCATACTTCTCCTCGTCGTACCAATGTACAAGTACACAGGCAGCGGGACATAGTGTATGTGGTCCTACATCTTTGGTCAAAACTAGCCTACTGATAGATAAGTGTAGTGATGCACAAACAGGTCCCTTGCAACCAGGTGGAAGTGTACG
>LUCW03000721.1:0-2500 GCA_001586965.3 Sphaeroforma sirkka | reverse complement strand
GGCGGCCATCGCCGTTGTGTATTTCCCTGTGAGTGCCGCAACGGCTTCCTCATTGGCAGCTTTGTTATCGGTGTGCCAATCGTCGTACTCTTTTTTGAGCTGCAGATGCAGATCCAGGGACAATAAAGATTGAGTCTTTGAAAGTAAAATCTTCATAGGATAGAAAGTCGCTTTCTCGATTTTGGGCTCGGCCAAGATTTACCTAGTCAGGCTAAATACCAACATAAATATAGCTCTAGAACGTACCTTTGCCTTGAATTCGGGCAGTTTCTCCAGCTCCTGCACCAGTTTCTCGTATCTAAATTCGAATTGAGATGACAGGGATCAATATGCGTCAGTGCGAGTCCACGCCCAGATTTCTAAGCTGATAAACAAAGGCTTCGATAGCATATGAATATAAAGGAATAAAATGTGGTGCAAGACAAGTCTTCGCACAAACATATACACACCTAATATTCGCATCCTCAACTTCCGCACCGCCCGCATCTTCGCTCATGATTATGGCCATAAGCTCGCCCATTTCCTTCTGCACTTCATCCATGGTGCGCTTTGAGCCACCACCACCGCCTCCGGCAGCGTTACCCGCGTTCAAGTTCGACAACATACTCATAATCTGATCCAGTTTGGCCAGCTCCTTCATCTTCTCCATCAGCCCATCGACATCCACGCTTTCGTGCTGCAGACTCATAACACTACCCGAGCGTGTAGGCGTCTGTGCTCCAGACTCAAACGACACCAACGGCTGATATCCAGCGGGCATTGGTGGTGGAGGTGGTGGAGGTCCGCCACCCGCAGCCATAGGTGGAGGTGTGCGTGCACCCCCACCCGTCGAACGATACATGGCGTTGAGCCGTCGCTCGCAGTCCAGCTCCCTCTCGGCGATGAGGCGGTCTTTGCGTTCCATCTCCAGTTGCAGTCTCAGGATCTGCACCTGCATGTCCTGCTCTCCCACACTCGGCGGAGCGGACGGCGCAGCCCTTGCTGCTACTGCCGCACTCATTCCCGGTGGGGGTGGCGGAGGAGGTGGCAGTGGGCCACCGGCTGCGTGTGCGCCAGTGTCCATTGGTGGGGGAGGCGGTGGTGGTGGTGGGTGGTGGGGGGGGGGGACCACCGGCTGTGGGTGCATCAGAGTCCATTGGTGGTGGGGGTGGTGGGGTGGGGGGGGGGACCACCAGCTGTGGGTGCATCAGGTCCATTGGTGGGCGGGGGGGTGGAGGTGGGGTGGGGTGGTCCACCTGCTGTGGGTGTTTCAGAGTCCATCGGTGGGGGAGGGGGTGGTGGGGGTGGTGGGGGTGGACCCGCGGTAGGTGGTGGTGCCTGTGTTGGGTCTGCTTTGGGGGCCGGTTCAGATGCAATGATCGCAGGTGGGGCCTGGGAAAAGGCCCGGTGGTCCAGCGAATCCGAGGACGCGGTTGCGGAGAGGGGCGTTTGTGAGCCCTGGATGGAGAGGGTACGCAAGTGATTGGCAGCCGCGTTGTTGGCCACAGACAGTGATGTGAGCTGGGCGATAAGCGTCTCCAGATTGATCTCTACGGCACTCAGTTTGGCGAACTGTGGCTTGAGCGCCTCCATTATCGACGCGTGCACCTTCTCGCTTATGCGTGTGCTCAAAACGTTGTCGTCTAGAGCCGCACGCTCTGATACTTGATGTCGAGATGTCGTATGCCTGGTCTCTCCGCCCGATTGCTCCGTCGTGGGACTCAAGTTTGGCTTCATGTTGGATCTGCCAGGTGGTGCATCGGATTGGGGCTTGCCTGAGACTGTTCGTCTCATAGCTGAGTTTCTTTCGAAGATGGCTCTCTTTCCTGTTAGCGTGGACTGTTTTGGAGGATATATAGCAATGAATAGAGGGACATACTGCATTGTTTAACGTTGCATATGCGTGGATAGGCTAACTGAAATTCGCTTTCGAACAATCCAATAATTTGACATGTCCAAAAATGAATGGCAAGCTCAAACGCATCCTCATGAAGGAACTAGAGCGTCTCTATAAGAATTAAGTTCCGAGTGTCGTTGTAGGATTTGGTCCCATAAAGTCACGTAAACGGTAGGTGAGCCAATACAAAAACGACCTTGCAATACCTCCACCGAACAGAATGTTCAAAAACACAAGGAAAACAGAGGCCACTGCATTTTATACAGTCGCATTCCATAACACGTCACTTGTCTACTGAGTTGACCTTGCAGGCACGATCATGAATATATCAATAGGGAACAACATAAGTTCCAACTCACCCGAGTCGTTGTTAACGGAGCCTTTGGCGAACCTGGCGCGTTTCTGAATGCGTCGACCTCGCGCTTCATCGCCGCTTTCTTCCTGAACTGGTCCTCAGTTACCTCCACACCCAACGCCTGCTCGATATTCTTGATATTCGTCAGCAGCTCATCTCTCTGAGTCACCAGATCACTCTTTGTTGCAACCTTCTCGGCGGGGCAGTTCTCAATATCTTCATTGATCTTCTTGATCTGTTGCTTCATCTTCCATGTCTTAGTCATGGCC
>LUCW03000720.1:12500-41844 GCA_001586965.3 Sphaeroforma sirkka | reverse complement strand
AAAAACCTCACCTTCTGTCGACCTGTCGTCCACACACAAAAAAACGACTCTCAGAGTGCCTGTGATAAAAAAAAGACTCGCTCAAAGAGAACCTGAAAAAACATGAATAGTTCAGCAACATGATTTGTGACCAATAAAAGTGCAACCACAGGTGAGCCACACTCACCCGTGCCGCGGTCGAGGGTCGTATTGTTGCTACAGTTTGTTGGCGTTCATGACTTCCGAGTTCCGTCTCACGCCTCTCGATGGACACAGTTAGTTGTACGAAGTATTAGACAACTACATAGCTTGTGCCAACTCATGATTTGAGGCCATAATATATATATATTTGTCAAAAGAAAAAGACCTACCACGAACGAACGTTCGTGTTGTATTCGCTTGTATCATCAGCCTGAGCCTAGGTCTTATGTCTACATACATATTTTTGTAGTTAAAAGCAAGAGTCTTTCAGCAACAATGCCGTTTTTTTCGTCGTCTAAGGGGAAGGACAAGAGCAAAGATTCAAGAGATGCGCTCGAAATTAAGAACACAAAGGAAACGTTAGCCGCTAAGAACACAAAGGAATCGATAGCCACTTTAAAGCTTAAGTATGATGCTCATCCGGAAGGCATGCGCCGGGCTGTAAGTATGAAAAATGTCACAGACGCCCTGCACCTCACTCATCTGGTGGCCAAGAGTAGGTTACCATCTAATAAGAGCTTCAAGGCTTTAACAGGTATGCAGAACCAGTTTAAGGTTGTGTACGGTGTTGTGACGCACGTTTACTTGTTACGGGGTATATGTACCAGTGTACATAACACAAATCCACGCGGACGTATAAAAACATGATATAAATAGTTCAATGTAGTATTATGCATATATATATATATGTGTGTGTGTGTGTGTGTATGTTCATATATATATATATATGAGTGTGTGTATCTGTATATGTATCTTCTATATATATATATATGTTTATATATATGTATACGTGTGTGTGTGTATGTGCGTTTGTGCATCTGCATCTGTGTCTCTATCTGCATTTCGATCTGAATCTGTATTTTATAATAAATATATTTATGTGTGTGCGTGTTTGTTTGTTTGTTTGTTTGTATGTGTGTGTATGTGCATATATATATATGTGTGTGTGTGTATGTTTTTGTATATAAATGTATATGCATATTCTGATCTATGTATATATTAAGTGTATGTGTATGTGTATACATATAGTGTGCATCAGTCTGTATGTATACATGTAAGTGTGTATGTATATATATATATATATATATTATCATTATCATTATCATTATCATTGTTATTATTATTTATAAAATGTGTGTGTGTGTGTGTGTGAAACTTTGTATTTCACCTTCTCTCTGGAGAGTGCAATCATTTAAACGCTATCATAGTTGTATCGTACTTCTTCTCAGGTGCAATGAAAGAAATGTTACATATGCATCATTCGCTTTACGTAGTCACAACACGATAATTTTCTATTAATTTCAATTCGTTTCGATATGATCATCCATATGCTTACTCGCTCATTTTTGTTTCCACTTCAGAGCTTGCTGGCGAACAGGATGATTTCCACTATAAGCTGCTACAATTTAAAGTCATAAAGCAAATTGGTTCTGGTGCTTTTGGAAAGGTGCAGCTTTGTCGGTATGTACGTCCTCTCATTCGTTTTGTTTGTTTGTTTTTTAGCGCGGCGGGGACAGGAAAAAATACGGAGTGCGCGCCTCTGGATACTCGTGTGTATCTAATTGTATCTTCTGTATTCGTGGTACTTGTATCGCATATAGACATATACAAACAGAGGAGAAGGTAGTGCTGAAGATCATCAACAAGTCGTGGGTATTACAACAACAGCAATTAGATCATGTGAAGGAGGAAAACACAACGATGATGGAATTGTCAGCTCACGAGTGTCCATTCACAGTGAAAACATTGGGGTCATTCCAGGATGAGCACAAGCTGTATTTTGTTATGGAATTCATATCTGGCGGCGAGCTCTTTGCACATCTGCGAGGTTCCAAAAACGGCCGTTTCAGTGAAAAGAAGGCGCGCTTTTATGCGGCGGAGTTGATGTTGGCCCTCAAATACATGCACGAGCATGAGCATATAGTTTATCGAGATATAAAGGTATGGGAGATCAGCATTATTTTTAGGTGCGCGGACATTGTGCATGTGCTATATACAGTGACCTGTTTATTGCGATATTGCATGTGAAAGTCCTTGCCTACTACGTCATGTATGATAGCTGAGTCGAAGGTAGAATTAGATGTTGTTGTCTGTATGCGTTACCTATGCAAATCATGCGCAGGTACGTATCTATACGCCTTACTCACACAGATTGCCACGTGAATTCCAGTAGTATTGTTAGGTGCGCGGACATTGTGCATGTGCTATATACGGTGACCTTTTTATTGCGATATCGCATGTGAAAGTCCTTGCCTACTAAGTCATGCAATGTTTTGCTCATCGTGATGCTTCGGATCATCAAGAATATATTGAGTCGAAGGTAGAATTAGATGTTGTTATCTGTATGCGTTACCTATACAAACCACGCGCAGGTACGTATCTGTACGCCTTTACTCACACAGATTGCCACGTGAATTCCAGTAGTATTGTTAGGTGCGCGGACCAAGTATATGTGCTTTGGAACAATGACGTGTTTGTTACGATATTGTATGTGAATGTTCCGGTATACTACAAACATGTAATGTTGTTTTGCTCATCCCGATTTCTCGTATTAAAATTATATGATAGCTGAGTCGAAAGGTGAAACTGGATGTTGTTATCTATATATGTATTCTACGCGTAGATATGGCGTTCCATGTGCTTTCCACCTTTTTTTATTTTGTGAATATATTCAATGTATAAGAATATATGTTTATCTCTATGTAAATATCCTGTATTTAAGTTTCATTATCTAAGATGCTCTGTGAGCCTTTTTCAATATTCAATGGGTCAACGGATTTGTACAATACGATCTGTTACCTTGTTCGCATTCAATGTAATTCATCATTCTACTTAAAACACAAATTCGCAGCCAGAGAATATGTTACTAGACACTGAAGGCCACCTAAAGTTGATTGACTTCGGATTTGCAAAGCACCTGGGTGAATCAGAAAAGACGTATACGTTTTGTGGCACTCCCGACTACCTAGCTCCAGAAGTGATCAGGGGTGAAGGCTACAACAAGGAGGCTGACTTCTGGTCGCTTGGCGTATTCATTTACGAATTACAATGTGGTTATGCTCCATTTGTCACAAGTGATGCTAACGGCGGGGTGCGATATAAGTATGTGAAATTAACGTGTGCCGGTGTTTTAAAATTTTAGTGCGTTTTCGCTCAGTGCTTGGCTATGCATATTTTCGACGTCTGAAACGTTTGCTGTATATGTTTGATATTTGTTTCAGTTAAAACTCCTAAAATGATACTGGGAGATTGCCCCACTTCGAGATTGTCTCATTTCTTAGCTTTCGAAAATATACAATAGTAAGCTTCGCAATTTATTGGGCCTTTATTGATTACCAACCTCTTCTGGTCGTGCTCTACATAAATCAGGGATATTCTCAACGGGCAATTCTCGTTCCCGAAAATTTACAATAGTAAACTTCGCAATTTCATGGGCCTTTATTGATTACCAACCACTTCTGGGCGTGCTTTACATAAATCAGGGATATTCTCAACGGGCAATACTCGTTCCCGAAATGGATGACCTCTACTGGTAAAGATTTAGTGTCAAATCTGCTTGCCGTGGATCGAAAGTATGTTGCATTCGCATAGTCATTTAACCTTTTGTGTGGCTTTGTCGAAACCAGCTACGTTCAACGCAGTGATTGAAACGCAATTGCTTATTATTTTGTACTCAGACATCGCCTTGGCTCGAAGCGAGGCATGATCGACGTGATGGAGCATCCTTGGTTTAAAGGTACGCGTTCGTCGACATGTCTATTCTCTATTCATGCGCTCCTAAATAGACTTGCAAATATTGAGACGTAGGTTTTTGTTGCGGTTCTGAAGCTTCTCGCGATAATCCAAACGCAGATATCGACTGGGATGCATTAGAACGGAAGGCGGTGAAAGCACCAAAACCTGGAAAGTACAAGAAAGGAATGGTCAACCTGCAGCCTGACCTCGGGCGACCCAGTGTGTATCCTGCAACTAGCGATATCGACCAGTCTCTTTTCAGCGAATTCGATGCCGTTGTCAAGAATACGGAGATGGGCCTAGTTGGTGAGTTTTCGTGTAGGGGGGGTTTCAATATGTGCACCGAAGGCTTGCCTTCATCTGAAAAGTGTTATCTATATAATCTTGATTTTCCGTCGTCAACTATATAAGATCAATATCACTTCAATACGGTATTCTATTGCAAGTATTAATCCGATCGCTATCACTATATGCACATAAGTGCGAACATTTGCATTCTCTATATAGATGTAATTCTTGATTTCCCGGTGTTTATACTCATGAGCATCAAAAAAAAATACATCATGCAACAGCTACAAAATTACCCGCGTCACCTTCTGGGGTTTCGCTAAGTCAGACGGTCGCAGCACATGGAGAAGCTGCTAAACAGGATAAATCAGACGCGACAAACATGTATTCGTCCGATGACGATGAAGACCACGAAGCTCACTCATCGGAGGCTGGTGCCCCGAAGTTCAAACTGTAGGCTTGGATGCTTTACCTAATTATATTTAACAGGTCTTAAACGAAATTAATACGCGCTGACATGTATACTGGTGGGTTGGGAAGTGAAGCTTTCTTGCTTTAATATCGAGGTTTGGTGTGAATCCAACTGATACCTGTCACTTCTTCTGGGCATCCTCAATCCAGTACTAACAAATCCTTTGACCAGAGGATTTTGTTACGTGACACTACGAAACGTGGCACCACGCGATAAAAGGTCTCAACTTGTGCTGAGAAAAGATAAATGTGTCTTTTTTACGATTCATGCTAAATCATCAATGAAATAAAAAGTGAGACACACATCCGTGTAACAAAAGACAAAATGATTACTGCTTTTAATTCAGGTATACTAAACACCGGTAATGGTGTAGTAAATTTTTTCATCCGAACTAACAGCTATATAGGCATCTTGTGACCACGTACTTATACCACTTCCTGATTAGATAGTACGCTCAGTCTTATACTGAATCCGGCATATTTCCTTAAAGGTACTTTGGGTCAATACAGACGATTCGCGCGTTCAAACCCCGCAATTGATGATAATTTGCCGGGTTCGTTTAAAGACATGCTAGCATTAAAATGAGAGGTTCACGTAGCTGTACAATGGCTTGTTTAATTGAAAATTCATAAGTACTTCCTGCCCAGCGAGAGGAGCCGGAAGCCCCATGGACTCAGCATCACCTCTATTTCTACCACTCACTTTTGTTCAAATTTGGTAGGTATATCATAACACTGTATTTTTGCTTCGAGCATATGTGGACACTCGATTTTGTTTACTCAATTGCGTGCGGCATACAAGGTGCGACAACTATGGATGCGCCTAACTTTTACCAAGTCATCTTCAACAGCAAAGATATCGATCGACAGCATCTCTTTGGTACTGCATATTCAGCTAAGCTCGCAAGTATCTGTAATTGTTTTGATTTGGGATTACTTTTCAGGCTTTTGTACATGGAATTAGATCAAATAAACAATATCCGCTCTTTCATTCTATATCTTACCAAATGTGTTGATAATGCAGATCAGGGTAGTTCATTTTTACAATTGAGCATTTTACTTTCAAGCACGGAAGACCCCTTTTTGCATGTGCCAGTAATAACTATTCTCGTACTCCCAATATCTGTTTATATCTTCTAGGATTTGACAAAAAATGGCTTTTCCGATTATATATGTAATGTATGCACTTGAAGGGTTTCCTCGGACCTCCCACGGAGTGGAATTATGATTGAAGACGCCTCTAAGACGCTATTGTATGCCGCACACAGTTGAGCAAAAAAAAATGGCCGTCACTTCCTGTTTAGATTCTATGTAGTCTAATACTGATCCCAAATACCTATCTTAATTTTCAGAGTTTTTAAACCCGATATCCGCTCCATGGGAGGTCTTGGTACTAACCGTTCAATGCGTGAACCTCCTTTGTTGCACGCAAAAGTTCTTCGATCAGAAGATAGGTGTGGCACACAATGATTGGAATATATGAATGTCTAAGAACTGTGGGCTAGAGATGCATCACTCTTTGGCGACGTTGCAACCATTTAGCACATATTAGGGGCTCTCGTGCTGATTATTGATAAACCTGATTGTTGGCAAACCTGATTGTTAAAATATGAACAACCATCAATCAATTCTATTTTCATTTACACACACTTATGTGACAAAACAGTCAAACGATTGAATATCATTGATTATGAAATAAATTGCCATTTATACGAATCGACAAGGTACTCTTGGATTGGGCCGATCAAATTCATATACAGCAAGCATGATAGCTCAACATCGACGACACTAATATATATTTACAATTTGACAATTTTAGGTAACTTTACTCTTGATGAAAAAGGTAAATATCACTCTCCAGCAACTGCCAAATAAAAAAGCGGCAGTGGTCAGTCAGTAGTAGATATGTGGAATATAGTAAACCCACATTCGAACTTGAAGCACCTCTACCTGTTTAGTACACGTACTTCTCAGAGCAGAGATCGAGGAGCGACTACCACTGATCATTCGATTCGCGTTTATTCAACCATAAACAGTGCCCGAGTTAAAACTAAGACACACAAATGCAAACAACAAACATCGGCAATTTTATATGCAAATGCACTTGACAGCGAATAACAACAGGTACTAAACGGCAATGATAAGCCTGCAGTAACCAAAGATATCGGCACGCCCAATCGAGGGCTGAAAAAGCTGGCTGAGTTCGTCATATTGTCCATACTTTAGTAGAAACCGTTTTATTCGATAACGGGCGAATTTGGGAATCGAAGCTGGTATTGGTTGCCAATAACCATTGGAAGAAATACTTCTATTAAGACTCGGCGGTTGCATACGTACTTTGAAACGAACTAATACCCAACGATCGTGTAGTATTAGAGCATTTTTATATGTCCGGCTTGCGGTAGTCAACAAGGAGCTTTAAATTTGATAAACTGAACCTTTCAACCCTTCAAGATAAAAGCAGCCCTGCCCGGAAAGGATGAAAGAGCGAAGAATAACATGAGTGTTCAATTGTCATCTGTCCAATCTTTAAAGGTACTCTCAGATCAGGAATTTTATGTACACATCAATAAATTGATTTTTATTTGGGCTGTATATGCCGAATTTATTGCACTCTTGAACGCTTGTAATATGTGGTAGTTTAGGGTTTAGGGTGGATGAGGTAGGCATTTGTGGTCACTTCGTTCAATCAAGGGTTGTTAAAAGCTGAGCAAACTTGTCATGCTCTCTACACATGACGGTAATCCGATACGTTTTTAGTGAACAAATATGGTTGTTGATTGCCCCATACCACTTCATAGGCTGGAAAATAATATTAATGAAGAGGATTCCCCTAACCTCCACTTGGAACCGCCTTAGTATTGCAAAAGTCTATTTCTTTCAAAAAGGCAAACTTGCTGACTCTGAGTTGGATGTTTGACAAAGAGTAAAATTCTCGTTACTTTAACCCATAATCGCCTTGAAGGCTAAAGAGATGGAAGGCAAACGACGTTGCAGACTGAATGGCCGCTTGTACAAAATCAACACTGGACTGTGTGGTCGTGCACGTATCAATGCTGTCGACGCGATCGAGAATGTACTGTGTATATGATTCTGACCGGATAGTAGACAAATTATAGCAAATGAGTTCTACGATGCACGCGTCGATGAGTTACACCAAGGTGTGAAGTATCTATTCTTTGTCTGGCTACGTTTTCGCTTTTTTAATGTGAAGCGTGTTGGGGTCATACTTTGAATCCACAATCGGTGGGATGACGAAAAGTCACGATTTGTCTTTTTTAAGTTTTTTCCATCCGTTGTGTTCGATGCATCGAATGAGTACATCATGATACTTTTGTTATCAAACGTGGATCCGTTGGACTGCTTGTACTGGTACGTGTCGATAATGTTAAGATCCATCATCTCGTGTGTCCAACTGTATGGCTCCTTGATGAAACGGTCCACGATTTTCTGCACGTTCCACTTGATCGGGCTCATCGACGGGTTCTGATGTTCGTGCACCATGAAAAGCACGTGTAGGTAGCTGCCGGTGTTGGGGTCAAAGGTATTGCGTATCTCTGGTATATAGCAGATGATTCAAACTCGAGTTTGCAGAGCGGATTGACCTGCTCCATCACAACCTTTTGCACCCACGCACGCTGCCACCCTTCACTCTGACCGATAAACGCACAGTGTAGTGACTGGTGAATACACGTCAATAACTATAACTCAACGTACTCCCCTCTACAGAGGTCAGGTGTTGGTTATTTATTGAATACTAACTGATTATCTTCTGGTTCATTGGGTCATGTGTTTACTATGGATCATAAACCCTAACCCTAAAACCCTACAACGGACAAATATTGTCACGTGCCGATTAATTCGCGAAAGTCACAGTCGCGGCGTGGGCCGGTGTTTTTATGGGGGTTTTCCATTGTTGTGGGATTGGGAGCAGGATGACAATTGGACATGTCGAATCGTTCGAAAGCGTCGTTAATGTCTGATGGAGCCGTTGGTGGTAAGTATTCGGATACCAAGAAGACATTTGGGATCCCCCATGTCTTTGCAACTGAATTCACGCTGAAGGAGTCGTTTGAAGGTGCTATGGTCACCCATGGTTTTACCACAGGTTTTAGCAACTGAATTCACGTTGAAGGAGTCATTTGAAGGTGTTATGGTGGTTTTACCACAGGTGATGATATCGTCAACATAAAGAAGAACGACGCAGGATATCGTATCACTGGTGCAAACGAACAGACATGGGTCAATGGTACATAGATTGGGTGAAGCTCCGGCCTAAGAGTTTGGACTTAATCAAGACATATCATGGACGGCTAGACTGTTTCAGTCCATGATGGCTCTTCCTCAGTTTAATGATGTGATCGGATGGAAGGCCCACAGCGTCTGAGCCCTTGGGTGGGCGCATGCATATCGGCTCGTCGAGATCGGCATAAAGATATGCCATGTCAACATCCATTTGTTCGACATGCCAATCTTGAGAGGCGACGGCGGCGAGAACAGCGCGTAATGTTTCACGGCTGCATGTAGGGGCGCAAGTCTCCTTATAGTTGATACCTTTAGTTTGGGAGAATCCGCGAACACTCAAGCGAGATTTATACTTATCAACTAAGCCGTTAATCCTTTTAACTTATTTGCAGGAGACAATGAAAGCGCCATCAGACACTTCGTCAGGATAAAGTAGGACGTAGGCGCCAGCCTGTCAAAGGTTGTCGAGTTCACGTGTAAAGGAAGCCCGCCAGATATCGGCATCTTCGTCACGAACGGCTGCGCGTATGGTAGATGGTTTGAGTGGGTGTGATTGGACAGCTTGGCAGGCTGAATATAACCTGTGTACAGTGTCATCGTAAAGGGCCTGCTGGTGAACAAGCTTATCATCAGAAATGGCCTGTTGTAATGCACGCTGTCGTGAAGACGAGGGCTCGATGTCTGTGTTGATGCGAATGCTGGTGTCGGGGGTGTCGTCAAGCGGATCAAGAGAGAGTTGAGGTGGGTCGCGGGGAACAGGAAGAAGTGTTTTAGAAATGATTGAGCGTGTTGCCTGTAGAGCAGCGCGGCATGATTGTTTGTCTGGTTTGGCAGGTAGTGCGTTTAGTATTGGCGAGAGACCGAAGGTATTTGTGTTGCAGCTGGATTTCGCGAGGAGATATATCGGAAGGGAAGGGACGGGGTAGTGTAGACGAGTGAGTGATACCTGTTTTTCAAGAGGAAATACTCATGACAACAGAATTAAAAAATGGATTTCCAAAACACTATTCTCGTATGTTCCTGTAAAAGAGCATCACAGACAACACGAGTTGCGAACCAGGTAGTGAGATAAACTTGAATGAAGCAGCATTATCAACACCAATCAATAAAAGACAACATATCTTCCCTCAACACATTTATTCGTAGAAAATGGATATATCCGAAGGCTCTTAAATATAAATCTAAGCAAATTTTGCAAGATAAAATCACTAAATGTACATAAAAAAATAGACTTGTCCTACAATTGTACATATTTGATTAATATTTCAGTACGTTTTCATTGAGAAAATGGGTGAGTGTACATTTAGTGACTTTTCCACATTTTTAATGTATATTTAGCGACTTTGTTCCATTTTCAATATCAGGCGACCAGCGGATATGTGTGGGTTGAGTGCCCGTAGGGGTGTGGGAAGATTGGAGTGCCCCGAGAATGGCGGGAGTGGAGGTCGACGCCGCTGGTGGCGAAGGAAGAGAGGTTACTGGAATAGGGGACGGGGGCTGTCTTGGATGCTGAGTTGCAGTCTCCCCTGGGATGACGGTAGAAGACGCTTCTGGGCGCTGAGTTGCAGTCGCCCCTGGAATTGTGGTAGAGAATTTCTCTGGGCGCTGAATTGCAGTCTCCCCTGGAATGGTGGTAGAAGACTCCCCTGGGCGCTGAGTTGAAATCTGCCCTGTAATAGGTTGCTGGGTAGTGGTCTCGTCTGGAATGGGGGCAGACGGAGTCGAAGGTAGAATCGTCGTAGACGGTGATGGAAGGCCAGGAGAAGAGGTGGATGTGGTGAACGCGTTGTGCGCATGCATTTGAGCAGCACGACGGCAAGTTATGCACATATTATTAGGGAGAGTGTGAGGAAGTTATTGGCACGTGGGGGCAGTAACAGGCCGCGAAGTGTGCGTGATTGTGGATGTTTTTGAATATGACTCTATGAAGTGTTTTTGATGCTGGTTCCCAAAAAAAAAGAGGGGGGGAGGTGTGGTGGTGAAGGAGTTGATGAGTAAGGAGAGTCAGGAGTTGTCGGGATGGGAAGGAGGCCGGAAGAGGAAGGTAGACCAGGCGTAGAGGGTGGAGTGGTAGGGTTCGGGTTGGGTGTCAGTGTGGATGCAGGGTCAGAGGCGGAGATGGAGTGGGGGGTAGTACCGTTGAAGGGAAGCGCAGAGCAAGGATAACCTCAAGGATGGTAGGAACATCAGAATTAATGGTGTCAAATTTAGCGACAGGACTCGTGACGACAAACGACCACGTGGGAAAGACGTCGTACTTGAAGATAACACCTCGAGAGTAACAAATACGCCCGGTGCGAACGTTGAGGATACGGCATTCGTCATAGTATTTCGACTGTCGATTATGCTCAGGGTAAACGCCTATGAGAGCGCGATCATCAAGTTTGTGTTGGGGATCTTGATTAAGGTAGGCGATCTGAGACGGGCAGCAGGGGATTATCCATGAAATAGTTACCAGGGTTATTTGTTGCCTGGGTTTCGGCTGTTGTGTTGAATCGCCTTGATGATGGTGGCCTGTTGTATGGCCTCGGTCCAAAGGCAGTCAGGTTGTTTGGAGTGTTTGAGCATACACATCATAATATTTTTATGCTACCATTGGTGCGCTCGACGAGCCTATGAAGGGCTGGTGACACCGTACGCACATATTTAATTTTGACATGCTGCTGTGTTATTAGCATTGAAGAGAGTCGATATGAATTCTCCGCCGCGGTCGCATTTGATTTCGGTGAGGCGTGGAAATTATTCTTTGCCGATGTCAGTATAGAAGTGGTCGAGTGTGGCGCTGGTGACACTGGCGTCATCCCGCGTTTTGAGATTGTAAACGAAGGGCATGCCAGTGTTGGCTTCCACATACTTGATGTTAAAAGTGTACCCGGAGGAGGAAGTGGATAGACCCGTTTCAAGATCAGCATGGAAAATAGCACCGACTGGAGGGCGGGGGCTCACTGGTTTCGTAGTGTATGATATGGGGCGACTGCACATCTTGCCACGTGCACGCGGATGCATAAGATGAGAGAAGTCGGTTGAGCTAGAACGTCAGCTTCTGTATAGAAATTTTCCATCTGTGGGAAGTACCGCATGTTCCCCATTCCCCAAGCGTGCAATGAAAATGCAGCGCCAACGTCGTGGGAAGCTATCAACATCTGTGCCGTTACGGAGGAATGTATCTTTGCTGGTTCGTATGACATCTACGTGCGAGTACAACTGGCGGTGTATCTTTTGATAGTTGCTGTTGTGTGGTGCAAGTGGAAATACAACAGTAACGCAACCATTGTCGTTGTTCAATTCAGCGAGGGTGGCACGCCAAATCTTGTTGGTAAATAAAATATTACCGTATAAGTGTTATCTAGTTAGCGCCATGGCTGTAAGAAGGCGTCAGTGAGAGGGGCGTTGGGCTTCAGCTACAGTAGACAGGAACCTGTGCAGTGTTTTTGTAAACAAAGAGTTCAATGTCGACCGGGCCAAATACATAGACCACGTGTGCTTGAAACAGAGTTCGTTTGAGCATCTAATTGTCGGTGCTGGGTCGTAGCGGAGTGTATGTGGTTATGTTGGCTTATCGGAGCATATGTTGAAGTTGATGCGGGTGTGTGTGTCCGAAGACAATATGCCATGTGTCGGCAGTACATGTGGGCACGGGTGCGAGTTGGTATTGGCCACGATCGGCTTTGACACAATGAATAATATTGCCATAGCGGAGAATTTGACATTCTGTGGGATATGTAGACTCAGTGCCGGCGGAAAGCAAATGCCATAACCGTTACGTTGGAGCAAGTGAATGGAAAAGATATTCTGTGTAGCTTGTGACATGATAAGGACCGGGCCTAATCCAGGGAGACGATAAAGGGCAAGCTGATATTTGTCTGGAAATTCGACCACGAAGTTGCCAGACTCAATCTGTGTAACACCCTGTATTGTCGATTTAATATGGACCATGGCGTCCAAGTCAATCATCAATGCTGTATTGTGTTTATGAGTGTCGGATCCTATGTATGTGCCGAGGGATTTTGTGTTTATTTTATAATGACACAGGGATGTTGTGGTATACGAGGCTATTGCGGCGTCATGTGGAGTAGTAGAATATATAGGATTATCAGCAAGGACCCCGTCACGCCACTACATGCAGGCTTCATTGTTGTGACCTGCGCGTTTACACTTTGTACAAGCGTATTTTTTTGGTCAACGGTACATTTCTTGCCTATGTGGTCATTGGCACCACATTTGCGATAGATATAAGTAGATCAACCGAACATACCATGTCTATTTTTTGTGACAAAGAGGACAGGAGCGATCGGGGCGTTTGCGAGGAGTATCGGTGCTGGTCTTGAAGGCGTGGATGCCAGTAGGATGGATTGGACTGGTCATTTGATCGTCACCCTCGTATTTGAGGGCACGACGATAAACGTCGCTGATTTTGAGGCTGTCGAGGCTGGCACTGAATATAGTAGATCGAAGAAGTTTGTCTTCGTCCCCTAGACTGTATAATATAGCGCAAATTAAATATATGTCTGGAATCACTTCTCCGGTATCTAGAAGATTCTGTCGGATGTCTTCCTAAGTATATATAGTTAATTCGATCGAACCCTGGGCAGTGGATCATGTGAGGCGTTTGAACGTTTTCCAAAAGTGACCATGACTACCAATGTTACTAGTGATGCATATGTATTGGAAGGAGGCAGCTGGTGGTTGATGGAGGTGTTGTTTAAAGACGGTATTATATAAGACTTTCGTCGATGGAGTCGATGAGTATACGTCGACAACGTGCGTCAGCTATTATGTCGGGCCCGCCTCCGATTGCAGTATGATTGCAGTTATGATGGATACTGTGGAGTGTGCCAAAGTGTTCTAACTCCATGCCAGTGGCCAAAGTTTTACCATCCAGTGAGCTTAGTAGGTTTGTAGTTGTCCTTATACTTGGAAAAGTCTGAGAGTGGCAAACCAGGGATTCGGGGGTGATGCCATAGCGCGTGAGCCTCTTGCAGTTCTGTGCGGAGTTACAGGTCCTCGTTGAGAGCGGTGAAGATGTCGGTGGTTTGTGCTTGTTGTTCATAAAGTTTAGATTGGGCAGTTGTGAGTCGAGCTGTAGTCGTCAGATGTTCGCAATTGTTTGTGGTCAGTGCCTAAATCAGCAATGTGTCTTGAAGGCCGTGATTCATTTTTAAGCTCTCGATTGACCTTATTGGTGTAATGAACATCGCCTTGGGCAATACTGAGATGTGCGAGAACTGTAGCAGTGCAGCCATCGATGACAGCTTGATGAAGGTTAAGTTCTCTCATTATTTTGAAGACAGTTGTAAGGTGATTGTATGCTTATCCAAAAAAAGCGGCAAGTGGGACATTTTGACCGAGAACGACCGCCAAAGGCGTGTGCTTCTTCTAGTGTTGTGAATTTTTTTTTAGTTTCCGGTTCAGTCATGTTGACCTACGGGCGTGTGAGAGAAGTCGGTTGAGCTAGAACGTCAGCTTCTGTATAGAAATTTTCCATCTGTGGGAAGTACCGCATGTTCCCCATTCCCCAAGCGTGCAATGAAAATGCAGCGCCAACGTCGTGGGAAGCTATCAACATCTGTGCCGTTACGGAGGAATGTATCTTTGCTGGTTCGTATGACATCTACGTGCGAGTACAACTGGCGGTGTATCTTTTGATAGTTGCTGTTGTGTGGTGCAAGTGGAAATACAACAGTAACGCAACCATTGTCGTTGTTCAATTCAGCGAGGGTGGCACGCCAAATCTTGTTGGTAAATAAAATATTACCGTATAAGTGTTATCTAGTTAGCGCCATGGCTGTAAGAAGGCGTCAGTGAGAGGGGCGTTGGGCTTCAGCTACAGTAGACAGGAACCTGTGCAGTGTTTTTTGTAAACAAAGAGTTCAATGTCGACCGGGCCAAATACATAGACCACGTGTGCTTGAAACAGAGTTCGTTTGAGCATCTAATTGTCGGTGCTGGGTCGTAGCGGAGTGTATGTGGTTATGTTGGCTTATCGGAGCATATGTTGAAGTTGATGCGGGTGTGTGTGTCCGAAGACAATATGCCATGTGTCGGCAGTACATGTGGGCACGGGTGCGAGTTGGTATTGGCCACGATCGGCTTTGACACAATGAATAATATTGCCATAGCGGAGAATTTGACATTCTGTGGGATATGTAGACTCAGTGCCGGCGGAAAGCAAATGCCATAACCGTTACGTTGGAGCAAGTGAATGGAAAAGATATTCTGTGTAGCTTGTGACATGATAAGGACCGGGCCTAATCCAGGGAGACGATAAAGGGCAAGCTGATATTTGTCTGGAAATTCGACCACGAAGTTGCCAGACTCAATCTGTGTAACACCCTGTATTGTCGATTTAATATGGACCATGGCGTCCAAGTCAATCATCAATGCTGTATTGTGTTTATGAGTGTCGGATCCTATGTATGTGCCGAGGGGATTTTGTGTTTATTTTATAATGACACAGGGATGTTGTGGTATACGAGGCTATTGCGGCGTCATGTGGAGTAGTAGAATATATAGGATTATCAGCAAGGACCCCGTCACGCCACTACATGCAGGCTTCATTGTTGTGACCTGCGCGTTTACACTTTGTACAAGCGTATTTTTTTTTGGTCAACGGTACATTTCTTGCCTATGTGGTCATTGGCACCACATTTGCGATAGATATAAGTAGATCAACCGAACATACCATGTCTATTTTTGTGACAAAGAGGACAGGAGCGATCGGGGCGTTTGCGAGGAGTATCGGTGCTGGTCTTGAAGGCGTGGATGCCAGTAGGATGGATTGGACTGGTCATTTGATCGTCACCCTCGTATTTGAGGGCACGACGATAAACGTCGCTGATTTTGAGGCTGTCGAGGCTGGCACTGAATATAGTAGATCGAAGAAGTTTGTCTTCGTCCCTAGACTGTATAATATAGCGCAAATTAAATATATGTCTGGAATCACTTCTCCGGTATCTAGAAGATTCTGTCGGATGTCTTCCTAAGTATATATAGTTAATTCGATCGAACCCTGGGCAGTGGATCATGTGAGGCGTTTGAACGTTTTCCAAAAGTGACCATGACTACCAATGTTACTAGTGATGCATATGTATTGGAAGGAGGCAGCTGGTGGTTGATGGAGGTGTTGTTTAAAGACGGTATTATATAAGACTTTCGTCGATGGAGTCGATGAGTATACGTCGACAACGTGCGTCAGCTATTATGTCGGGCCCGCCTCCGATTGCAGTATGATTGCAGTTATGATGGATACTGTGGAGTGTGCCAAAGTGTTCTAACTCCATGCCAGTGGCCAAAGTTTTACCATCCAGTGAGCTTAGTAGGTTTGTAGTTGTCCTTATACTTGGAAAAGTCTGAGAGTGGCAAACCAGGGATTCGGGGGTGATGCCATAGCGCGTGAGCCTCTTGCAGTTCTGTGCGGAGTTACAGGTCCTCGTTGAGAGCGGTGAAGATGTCGGTGGTTTGTGCTTGTTGTTCATAAAGTTTAGATTGGGCAGTTGTGAGTCGAGCTGTAGTCGTCAGATGTTCGCAATTGTTTGTGGTCAGTGCCTAAATCAGCAATGTGTGTCTTGAAGGCCGTGATTCATTTTTAAGCTCTCGATTGACCTTATTGGTGTAATGAACATCGCCTTGGGCAATACTGAGATGTGCGAGAACTGTAGCAGTGCAGCCATCGATGACAGCTTGATGAAGGTTAAGTTCTCTCATTATTTTGAAGACAGTTGTAAGGTGATTGTATGCTTATCCAAAAAAAGCGGCAAGTGGGACATTTTGACCGAGAACGACCGCCAAAGGCGTGTGCTTCTTCTAGTGTTGTGAATTTTTTTTAGTTTCCGGTTCAGTCATGTTGACCTACGGGCGTGTAATGGATAATGTAATGTTATATATGATAATGTCGCGAAGTTGTAATGTTGCGAAGTTGTCTTTACTGGCAATATGGTTGGAGCCAATATTGTTATTTGGTGTGTGTATTGGGGGCGTAGTACTTATTACGTGTGCGACAATTGTTAAACGTAGAGGCCCATAACCTGTAAAGCATTTATTTTCATGTAACAAGTGATTGATATATCCCTCTTCTGAGGGTTATCTATTCTATCTGTCATGTGAACATTCCAGGCAGGATTTACTGCCATATATACGTGGCGTGTCAGAGTGCTGTCATAGGGACATGACTCTATTTAAACCCGGAGTACCGAACTGACATTGTAGTCTTGATACTAAAAAATTGATGATTTATATTATATCCAGACATATACATATATATATACATATATACATATATCTGTACCTGTATATGATACATCTATACATATATATACATATGTATACATACATATATATATATATATATATATATATATATATATATATATATCTTCTTCCACACATGCATATATATCTAGATATACATACATTTAGCTATACACGCGATTTATATCCGTACTGACGGGAGCTCTCAACCACGCTCATCGGAGTCAGTTTTGACTGGTGCTCTCGGTTGATCTCAACTTGTAGCAATAAGAGACCAGACTATCAAAAAGACAATACAATTCCTGAAACCTCAGAATAATCAATCATTGAGTTTTGGTATTAGGAATCATGCATTTCTGATATTAGATCCATCAGAAATAATAGCGGTAGAACCGGTAAGCCATATCGGCACTCCGCGTGTGAGAGAATCACTCAAGTAGAAACCTGAGTCTAGCGAAGTAGAAAACACAAATAAAGACTCAGTTCGGCTTTCAGACTAGGGACTTTTCCTAGCTGAGATAACCGTACTTGAGAAGAGGTCTATTGTATCTTTTGGCTCGTACCTTTCAGCTACTCTCTATACTCTACATTTTTTATAACATCTTACTTAGATAAGCCAACAAGAGTTTTAACATACTAAAGAGGTTATAATAGTAAATGAGGAGAGACTGCTTCCTGTCTTGGAAAAACTCTGGAAGTAATATACAATTCATTATGAAGAAGTGGAGCTGAAAAGAAGCAGAAGCAGAGGGTCAACAGTCGACAAAAGAGCTGATATCCCAAACTGCTAAAGACAGGGAATCAAAGAGGAGGAATAGACAGAAGCTCCACAACAGCAAAGTAACCTTAGCGCAAATGACTGAGGTAAAGATATATCGTGTTCCAGAAGTAAGCTGAACACGTGTCAAGGTGTTACAAGTTGTATAGTGAACATTAGAGAAATTTCAGTGAGCAAAAGAAAATGTGTCACTGTATGATTTATCAATGTTGGTAATTTTTGAACAAGAAAATGGACTGATGTTAGGGGCCCTACACACCAACAAGAGATAGACTAGCGACAAGGCGATACACTTTGATATCAAGCAAAGTCATAAGAACATGATATAGCAGTTAAAGGTGATTTTATTAACTAACGACTCTAAGGAATAATTGCTAACAAGCAGCTTAACACTAACCCACAATCCATTTATTAATAAAACATCAAATACTGATGTGTTATTATACATAGTTTTAGCAGGATCACTAGCAGCCAAGAGACGATATATACAAGACATAGTCTACAACTAAAAGTCTAGCATAGCCAGAACATAATATTATAGCTTCTAATGTATCCCAATACGTCCGGAGATAGAGTGAACACGTCAAATAGAATCACATAACACGTGGACTTCAAAGGACGTGACAGACATCCGATCTCGTGAACACACAAGTAGTGTACCAACAAGAGTAGATAATCGGTAAACTGAACTCATAATCAACTACAAAATTACTTTTTAATCTACAACATATAGTGTCCATGAGTCAGAACTATACACGGTAATACATTATGAAAAATAGAATTCGGTGTCCAGAAATAAGAACATGGTGTTAGACATCAGATCCCAACAACACAAATGGTGTATACGCAAGCCGTGTAGTGAAGAGAACAGCCCACAACCTAAGTTGTGAAGTGGGACATATTAAGGAAGTACATGTCCAAACAAAGATAGACTTCTACAACACTCAAATCAGTACCCAAACATTCAGAACGAGCACGCAAAAAGTGTTTCAAGACGATCGAAAAGGAAAATCACATCGGACATCAGGCGTATCAATAGCCCGGTCACAGAACAAATAGTCCACACACAATCTGTGAACGCAAGCACAAGTCACACAAGCAAGCATGATCAACAATACGCTCAGTATAAGAGCAATCAGCTCAGGGTGAGACCAGGTCCCAAAAAAGGGTTAGGAAGTGATCACACACATGTCCTTTCAAGCAACGTGCACACACATAGCATATACGATAGCAAGACCACTCAAAAGAGAAGTATTATACACAAACAGAACACGCATGGTTTGATAAATAACCAATAAAGGGTCGAGATTACCAGACAATTAGTAGACGTAATTAAAACATGGGTGAGTAACACATCACAATTGAGCAGACACACATTGGATCTCAAACTCAAAGCAATATCATGTGCACAAACAAGACACGCAGAGACAAGCATTCAACATCGTTGTGACAGAGAACGGTCAAATACGAAGATCAACAAGACTCAAGGATATCTACCCCATCAATCTGGTATACCAGTGTCGCCGAATACGCGATGGTTACTTTGAGTTTTTCTCACTTCTTTTTGAGTTCCGGTGTCCATAGCATGGGTATGTTTTGGTTCATTTTTCCTTTCATTAGGTTCCGGAAGTGTTTAGTTGTGTGGGCAAAGTTAGAGACATGGTCGCGCATATAATTCGCGAGTCCTACTGCTTTTTACAGATCTCGCTTCGTTTTGGGTAATGGCCAGCCCATCATTAGTTTCTGTTCTTCACGATCCACTCTCACTCTGAGTCCTTGTGTGGTGACTTTCACACCTAGAATGTTGACCACTTTGACCGCGAAGGCACATTTGTTGTGATTGAGTCAGAAGTTTGCTCCGTTTAACCGTTGGATTACTTTACGAACTGTCTTACGGTGTTCATCTTCTGTAAGATTCGCAATGACCATGTCATCTACATACACTTGCACTCCTTTGATGCCTATGAGCAAGGTTGTCACGGCTCTCTGGAATTGTGCTGTGAGTGATCTTAGGCCAAATGCGCTGACATGAATGAGTATTGCGCGCCTCTCCGCGAGAACGTGAAGAAGTGTTGGCTTGCTTCCTCTACTAAGAAGTGGTAAAACCCTCCCGTGAGATCTAGCTTTGATAATAATTATGTTCCTTGTAAGTTGTGCAATACTTCCTTTGTTTTTATAGCACGAATTTATCTTGTCCATATTGGTAATTGATCACACGTAAGTCTAAACATGATCTTATTTCTTGATGAGACAAGTCATGTTCACCCATTGATAGCAATAGTAGGTTCACTGTTGTAGGTGTAGTCCGTTTGTATATGTGGCCATCTGTAAACCTCCTCTTCATCCATTTGCGGGATGTACATGCGCGGTACAAAGTTTACTTTGGCGTGTCTTGTCTGCCTGACATTAATTTCATTTGCGGGTACTGTGACTGTAGAGCCTGGTTGGTTGCAGTGAACGTCGGGAGGTATGTTCGCGTTGGTATCTAAGTGGTCTGCAAGTGACTCACTGAAACCTTTGGGTCTTCCTCATGTGGAGTGAGTAATGATTCCCATTTCGCATCTGTTGGTATAAGTGAATTTATTAATCCTGCTATGTACATACCTATGCTCGAAGTATGTCCATACCTAGATGTATTGATGCCTTCTTGTCTGGCAGGTCCAATACTTCAGAACACTGAGAGGTTTTCCTTCCTCCATAGTTGATGTCACTTACTTGTGTTGAACATGTTCTTTATATTCTAGCATCTGTTTGTGCTAGATCCTGGCTGTGCTCTGACTGATAGATATAGTTCCGCTACTATACTTTGTCCATACTTGAGCGTTGTGCACCGGAGTCAGGTTTTCCTTCCTCCATAGTTAATGTTACATACTTGTCTTGAACCTGTTCTTTATATCCTAGCATCTGTTTGTGCTAGAACTTGGCTGTGCTCTGACTGATAGATATAGTTCGCTACTATACTTTGTCCATACATGAGCGTTGTGTACCGGAGTCTACTAGGGCGTTGTATGCGTTGCCATTGATTTGTATGGCAATGTGTAATCTTTGGTCTCGTGGTGCAGGAAGGTAGGATAAAGGTTGGAATTTATATCATTTGCCTTTATTAACAACGTTTCTTCATCTTTATTTACATTTCTGTCAGCCAGGTCAATTATGTTTGCTTCCGTCCACCAGTTATCTCAGGGCTCATCGTTGTCTGTCATCTCTTTTACCTTCCCGGAGGTAATGTATAGTATAACTACTTGCACATAGTTCTAGACACGCTCCTCCATCTTATTGTTCTGATTTGATACCTTCATAGGACATTGACTAAATCGATGTGGTGCTGGTGACACCTGACAATGAGGACATGCACGTATTGTCGCCCCTTTCTTCTCTTGGGGTTGTTCTGTTGGTACGGCTTGTTTTGGTGCGCCATTGCCTGGTTTGTGGCGTTTCGTTGTATTGTTTGTGACGTTCCAAGGCTGACTGTGCCTTGCCGCGTGAGCATTGTATCTATTGCGCTCTCTTGTGCATACGATCTGCATGTACCTTGGCTACTGCTCTTATGGTTGCTTAGTGTGGAACACAGTAGGTTTCATATCTGATAAGTATCTGTCACTGCCATCGGGCAGTTTGCCTGCTTTATTGATTGCGTTCACAATCTCTTGCTGTCCGTAATACATGAGTGTCCGGTATCTCGCTACTTTGAGGATTTGCGTGTGTGTGGGCTCTTGTCCGTGTTTCGGTATCGCTCCTCTGACACTTGCCGTGTTCTATGCAACGCTCTATGCGTACCTCTACGTTCAGTGCCCTGTTTTTCATGTCATTGAGAAACTTCTCTAGCAGATAGTCTAGGTGTCTGAGTTTGTCAATCGTAATTCTATTGAGTTGCTCAGGACCCTTGTAGTGCTTTGTGGTCGTCTGTATTACTAAATCACATATATCATTGAGTACCGCCTTGGTTTTTCAGTTGCGTCAGTGGAATTTAATAGATATCTCACCTGGGTATTAACATAGTGGCACAGATTTGGCTAAATACAGGTCTCTGCATTGCATAGTAAACTCTATAATATCTTTGACAATTTCTTATTTTAAAGTAACTATCTCGTAGCAACTTCGGAAATTCTGAGGTTTTTAGTAGTTTCGATAGTGCAAGTTCATGTACTCTATCACCTAAGCGTGAACGCATGAGCTCTGGTAACGTATATAGAGTAGCTAAAAGATACGACTAATAGGATTTAATAGACCTCTTCTCAAGTACGGGTTTCTCAGCTAGAAAAAGTCGCTAGTTTGAGAAAACCGAGCTGGGTCCTCAAATGTGTTTTCAACTTCAACAGACTCAGGTTTTCTACTTGAGTGTTTCTCTCACACGCGGAGACCTGGTATAGCTTACCGGTTCTACCGCTAATAATTCCGATGACTCTAACATCAGGAATATTCGAATACTAATTCCAAAACTCAATATTTGATGATTCTGAGGTTTTGGGATTTGTATTGACTTTTGATAATCTGGTCCCTAGATGCTACACTCTAGCTCAATAATGTACTGACTAATTTGTATTACTTCAACCCCCTCATCGTCACCGCACTCATTGATAGCATCTCTTTCTGGGTTCTACTTCTACTAATGGCATGTGACGTTCTGGATGCTAATCATAAATGCATACTCTCCTTTTGTGTAGACTCGCAATGTTTACTGGTGCTGTTTGTTCTAGCTTGGCTACAAACCTACTAACGTATATACTTGCCTTGATAAACGATTTTGTCTATTTCTAGACGCATGGCAGATGCCTGTATGGGCGCCCCACCCGGTGTTGGTTGGCTTGAGCCACTGCCTGGGTTTGTTCCCCCTGCTGCACTGTCACCCGCTTCACTCGCGCCAACGTCACCCGCTTTACCACCATACAAGCCTGCTCTGGTTGCTGTCAATTTGTGCCCCAGAATTGTGTCTCACCCCACTGATTATTGAGGCCAATTCTCGTTTTACTCGTACATCCATCCAAATGTTCTCTGTGTACGTTTGAATGATACTTTGATGTACTTCTTTGGAACTAATTGTTTGCTTGTACTATACGTGTGTGCTTTCCTTCTTATGTGTGGATTGTAAGACCTGTTCTACGCCCTTGTAAATGTTTCTGGACTTTTGATATTTCTGTCGATCCTTTCGATCTCCAATATTGCTCTAACTGATCACTAGATATTGTTTGTATTACTGTTTATTGTCTATTTGCATGAAGGTTCTCTTGCATCGTAGTATTGTGCACTGTGAAATTTGTCGGATTTACCTTCGTTCATTCGTGCTCATTTGCCTACTCTCTCGTGCACTTTCTATTTGTATTATGTATATCCTGCAATCATACGTTCATATTCTGTCTTCTACTGGACATCCTTGTGCACATCTACGTCTTTGATGTCTGCGTATATTTCATGAATACTCATTTCATGTCGATTGTATGCCTACTTGTTGTGATCGTCTGCTATTCTTCCATGACATAGTTATCTTGTCGTGTGTGTGTATATAACATGTGCTATTATTCTATGTATAGCTCTATTACCTCGTCCAAGGCCATAAACCCTTCTTGTCTTTCCTATGTAATTTACACGACATTCAATTTTGGAAGCCCCAATTGATTTATTGGTTGTCTTGGTTATCCCTCGTCTTCTTGTGGTAGTTTGTGAGTTATTATATTTCTGAGACTATTCTATGCTGCAGGCTTCGTGTTTTTAGTGTTAAGATGGTGTTTACCAACTCGGATTCACTTAGAACGTTTTAGACTCTGATTTAGAATTGTAATCTAGGTCCCCGCTTCTAGTCCTTTTTTCAGTGATTATGTTTAGTGATTATTTGGCTACTACTCTGCGCAATGGTACTCAGAGATAAAACTGCTGTATCTCACATATCCCTAATGTTGACATTCTTTGCCACCAAGTCTGACGTGGTTGGTGTTTGGGAGCATTGAGTTGTTGTTCAGTCCTTTATGGATGTATTAGCTAACAACTCACTCATATTTGATATAATGTGCTCTTATGACTAGCTGTGTATGTTATCACTACTCGTGTGCCCTGTGGTTGTTCTATCTCGTGTTGTTGTGCAGGGCCCCTGATGTCTGTGCATTTTCTTATTCGAAAATCCCGAACATTGATTAACTAATCTCAGTGACACTTCTAATTTTCACTCACTGAGTTTTTCTCGATAAAGATAATATTATATATTTCAAAAGCGATAATTTACAAGTGAAGTTAACCACAAACAGGGTTCATTAGAGCATTCATGCTGCGGGCAAGAACTTTTGGCGCTCGTTCATGTGTGCAGCGGGCCTCCCGTTTGGTGAGGAGATAATAAATTTTTAAGCTGCTTTCGTAAAGTCGGAATGATGTAGGGGGCGGGGGTCGATTGTTTCATCAAATTGCCATTTCCACGTAACTGTTGCATGTTATTTCATCTGAGCGACAGCGTCGCTAGGAACACAAAGGCGGACGAAGCTGGTGGAGCTCCCGCGGCGATTTGGCTGAGAAAGCGGACGGGAGATACTAAAGAAAGTAATGGCGATAGAGGAGCGGTTGGACGTACCAGTATTTTTCAAATACTGCTTGGGAAGAAGGCTTGCCGTTCGGGAAAATAGCCCGGAAGAAGAGCCATACCGGAGTTACGTGATCATTTTCGTGGAGAGTTTTGTCCGACATTGGGCGGCTCATCACTTTCGTCAAGAGGTCTGCGGGTACTGGCGGCTGTAAACTTTGATGGATATTTCTATGTTTTAACTTCGGTGGCGAGGCATTCAATGAAATTTCACGAAATGGAACGCCGTCATCTTTGTTAATAGGTAGATTAGGCTGACTTTTAGTAGTAATAAACCGTCGATCTCGAGACGATTCCTCCACTTCTTCAGGAGATAAAGCCTTTCCGACATCTGACTTTTCGCGGTCAGATGGCGAGCTGATGCCCTGGGCTGCAATACTAGGAGACACACGGACGCTGGCGAGCCTTTCCGCGGTAGTTGAGACCTCCTCTTCCAAGGATTTAGGGTCCGACGAGTCATCCACAGAGTTTTCATCAGAACCAAGCACAGAAATGGCGTCCTCTACAGTTTCAATGACAGGCTCGGTACCAGACGGACTAGCGTTCCCAGTGACCTCAGGAGCCTCAACAGGTTTAGCAGGCATAGAGCTGGCGGCTTGCTTGCCTTAATAATTTTCTTTAGCCATAGTAATAGCTCAAGAACAGGGAAATTAATAAGGTCTAGGTATAGTAACCAGCGTGTAGCTCACTTTAAGGTAGTATTAGCCACTATGAGTAAGCAGTTATTAGACAGTCTAGAAGCAGTACACTACGGTAAATACTAATTAACTGAAAAATATGTAAACTTCGATGGATATTTCTAAAATTTGAACCATGTTATATAAACTACGATATAATTTAAGTCAGTCAGAATTTAGCAGTGGTAGCTTGTGTAAGAATGATCGGGACTGCCTCTTGGTAAAAGCCTTAATATCCTCGATCACACAGGTCGTACCTCTAGCTGTATTATGTAATTTTCACTAGAAGTACTATGTGTTCATGACCACATGCCTAATTCGTAGATAGACACAAGAACGTAAGTCAAGTCAATACATTGGCTAATATGAATAAAGTTCAATCTGAAGAAAAGTTAAAAAAAGAAAAAGACTTATTGGATTTTGGAGATTGGCGGGAGGACCGAAACCTGTAAGTAGTAGTTCAGAGATTTCAAAATGTAGTTTATAATATTCTACATCTACTATCGTCTCAAATAGGTCCAAGTAAATGAGTCATACCAAATACTCTGGCTATTGGAGCCATCAAAGTGAATTTAGAACACTTTGGAAATATTGGAAAAAGAATTTGTATTAAATTAATTTAAATACAAATAAAAACCAATATGTTATCTCATTTGATTTTGATATTTTAGACTGACCGGAGGCCGCATTTCTACACGGCTGCAGCAGGGTCTGAGAAGTTGGTGGGGCCGGCCGTTTTCTGAGGCTTGGTTTTGAGGGGTTGCCCACTTTTGAGCAGTAGCTGGGAGATGCACTGCTGATATTGAGCGCCTGTGACCGCGATCTTTTTGCTGGCAGACACAGTAAAATTTGTTATTCCTTTACACTTAACCAGCTTACTTCTGGAAGACGATAGAGCTACTACGTTGTTGTCTAGGGCTTTTGCGTTTCTTGCTTCTCTTTTGTCTTCAGCAGCTCTGAGTAATTTCTCTTCTTTGACTCTTGACTCTTTGTGTACCAGCCTCTTCACTACTACTTTTCGGCTTCTTATCTTGGTAATGAAGTTTCTAATACTTGCAGAGCCTTGCAAGACATGAATGTAATATGTTCTTTTTTAACCTACTATTGTAACTTCTTCAGTATAGCTTATCTAAGTAAAGATATAGATTTTTTTTGTAGAGTATGCAGAGTAGCTAAAAGGTAAGAGTCATTTTTTTTTTTGTAGAGTATTGTAGAAATACGGCCTCCGGTCAGTCTAAAATATCAAGATCAATTGAGATAATACATTGGTTTTTATTTGTATTTTAAATAATTTAGTACAAGCTCTTTTTCCAATATTTCCAAAGTGTTCTAAATTCACTTTAATGGCTCCAATAGCCTGAGTATTTGGTACGACTCATCTACTTGTACCTATTTGAGACATTAGTAGATGTAGGATATTATAAACTAAATTTTATAATCTCCGAACTACTAATAGATTTTGGTCCTCCCGCCAATCTCCAAAATCCAATAAGTCTTTTTCTAACTTTTCTTCAGATGGAACTTTATTTATATCAGCTAATGTATTAACGTGACTTACGCTATTATGTCTATCTACAAATTAGGCAGGTGGTCATGAACACTTAGTACTTCTAGTGAAAATTATTCAATAAAGAACAGCTAGAGGTACGCCCTGTGTGATCGAGGATATTTAGGCTCTTAACAAGAGCCAGTCCCGATCATTCTTACACAAGCTACCACTACTAAATCCTAACTGTTTAAATTGTATTTTAGTTTAATATAGTTTGAAACCTAGTAATTTCCATCGAAGATTACAGTATGCAGAGTAGCTAAAAGGTACGAGTCAACCAATTTAACAGGCCTGTTTCTCACAAAAGTCTATAGTCTGAGAGAACCGAACCTAGTCTTTATATGTGTTTTCTCATTCTAAGCTTACCAGTTCTACCGCTAATATTTCTGATAACTAATATCATAAATATTTGATTTAAGCCTAAACTCCCCAGATATCTGGGGCGCCCACTCTCTCACGGAATACCAAGGATCAACAAGCCTCGCCAGGCATATAAAATCTTTGGTTGCAGCATTGTCCCTGGGTATTGCCTCTTTCCTGGCTTATGGCTTCCATAGCTTCAGTTGGTGACACCCTCGCAACCGACTGGTGCTGTTCAAAACATTCATCTATCCACGGCTACATATGGTCTGAACATTATTGCCTGGGCTCTGTCTATTCAATGGAAGGATGCGCTGGACCCTCTGTTTGAGCGCTATATCTCAGATCTCATCTAAGCAGCAGCCATGTATCATCACGGGCACTAAATACCATAGGGGTTTCAAACATCAAACAAACTTACTGCGCGTTTGTGGCCTGATCCCCGCGCGACTATTCGCGGACTACCTCGGTAGTTGCCTTGGTATACAACTCGACTCAATGTCCAGTACAAACCCACTCACCCTTCTGATGCAACCCGCCTGTGCCCACGACAAACTAACACTGCGCTTCCCGTACAGTATCTATGCCCACTGAAAATAATCATGAACAAAACTACAAAGGCGGGCGTACACCCGACCATGTAGCCCTCCGCCAACGCTGTGACGCTGGTCCAACAAGGATATCGCGGTAATAGTCCGGCGCCAATACTACTACCAACTGGTCATGGGTGCACCACTGTAAGCTCAAATCGGGACAAAGCCAGACACGACAGCTTCAACTGCTGCTTCGAGCCTACAACAATCCGACTCTGTTAAATGTCCACATTGCTTGACTACCGTACCGATGTCTGTCTCTGCCCTGTCTGTTCCGGTGGCCACCACCAGCCACTTTACCTGCAACCAACAATTGATTCGACGCATCCTGGTAGGTCCGAAACTGCTGTTCAGTATTCTTGACCTCCCCCAGATATTACAGGAGCGCCATGACTTCCACAATATCTAGACCCTCCACAAACGCCTTGTATTCTTTTTCTAGCATGTAGAACAGCCACCGTACCCTCACCCGTCTCTGACACATCACCAAATGTTCACACTGATTAAGTACTGCTTCCAAATTTTGATCCAATGCAAGTCATCGCGCTTATTGGTTCCACCTACGATACTTCCGATCCAGGACAGCTAGCACATACCGAGTGCATCTGTGGTCTGGTGCGGCATCGGCTCATCTTCAACCCTCGCTCCTTGACTGAATTATGACGGATAATCTGGTCCTACTCGGTATTTCGTACTCTATACTAACCCAATCCACGGCCTTACACGATGCAGACCCGATTCGTACCTCAGAGGTGGGTACTCTACTAAGTAAGTCAGCAAGCAAATATATTGCACATTCGATGATGACAGTTTTTTGTCAGCACAGGCCTGGACTCACCCAGCGCATATCCTCCATCGCCGACTCACTTGTCCCAAGCTTCAAGCAGGAATTTACTGTCTATTTCTTCCTATCGGTCTTTCCCGAGCCACTACAACGGCTATGAGAGCCATACCATATGTATATACATTGAAACTTATCACTTTTAAAAATAATAATAATATCCTTAATTCTAAAATTCACTGGGACAACATCTGAGCATTTTAAAACAAAGACAGTTCTAATTGTCGACGCTTCGCTTTCATAATAGTCGCATATAGAAACATTGTAGTGTCCCAATATAAAGTGCCATTCACTCGATATTGTTCTACAATCTCTGGGAAAAGTCTATTAGCCAGTAAAAGTACATGGTTCAGTTGCAATCAAAATAACAAACTTAGAGTCAGCGCTTCCTACCGTTTATTCACTAATAATATTGGTTCGTGAATGCGAAACGATGGAGATCTACAGTGCCACCACATCAAATAGCACATCTGATTCGCTTCGATGATGGCATTGTCAACTAAAATGAACCCATATCGCATACAAACGCTAGAAGTATTCAACCAAGCGATGGTAAAACGAACAGGCCTTCATATCATTTCTAAGCTTCTCTTCAATCAGGTACGAAAATTATCATTTATACTATACCTATGTAATAGGTTTATCACATGAAAGCCGCACCTCTGTTTTGTTTGGCTGTAATCGCGAGGGAGAATTATGAACAGATTACAATTGTTGTCTTTCTCGGCAATCGAGCAACCCGAGATGCTATTATATACCTTTTTTGAATAATAATCGATTGAGACTTCTGTGCGCTAGACTTGAGAGTTGCAGTCCAG
>LUCW03000720.1:0-7500 GCA_001586965.3 Sphaeroforma sirkka | reverse complement strand
TATGTTTGACATATTTGCGTGCGCAGGTAGAGGATTGTGAGTACATACATCACCATAAATAAATTGACGTGCTTCTATAAATTAAGGTTACAGTACACACCAGTGTTACACCCAAGCAGGTATACTTCATATGCAATTGATTCTTGAAAAAATAACTTCAGGCCATCGTCAACTGCAGCTATCTAGCGCTCCATTTGTAATAGTGAAGTGCACGAGTGTTCATATTCTTAAATTTATTTATTTATTTAAGACATATTTATGTCTGGGCATACAATTATAACGACAAAATGAATTTCTACTTCTATAAATTAAGTTTACAGTACACACCAGTGTTATACCCAAGCAAATATACTTAGTTGCGGCTACCTCACGCTCCATTTCGAATAGTGAAGTGCACGAGTTTTTATATTTTGAAACTTATTTATTTATTTAAGACAATACAACGTTCACAACAATATGAACTACCACAGTGGTGGAGCAATTGATGTTATATTATCGGATCCTGAAAACAGGCGTGGACAAGTATGAAGTGCACACCGTAACACAAGTTGGTTTGCGACAAAAGAAACAGGCAATAATCAAGGCACACACACACACACACACACATATATATATATGTGTGCTAATTGATTCACACAAGGGCGTATCTGAATTGCAAGCATTCACGTGTAAACGGTAACTCAGAGTCGGTTGACAACAGAGAAACAAGCCATATATACATATATATATATAGAGAGAGAAAAGAATACGTACACACGCACACGCACGGACCTATTTGTATATATTCAATAAAGGGCCAGAGAAAGACCTACAATACAAGTATGTACCTAATTGTAGTGAGCTGTATTGTAAAAAATACATTATTATCTACACAATGAATACCGAAGTGTAGCTATTTTCCTATATAAATCCACATGCTGTACAATAGTAATGTATATTTAGTCGAAAGCTAATTTCAATACACTGCCTTCACTGTCCCTTTCAACACCAAAGGTGGATATACAGAAACATGACATAAGGGTATACAGTATAACGGGTATATATAAATATTTAAACTCGACACGAAGGACGATGATGTCGCTTTTTAAATCAATGCCAGTTGCTGGAATCTCTCTCTCCCCCGGTCTGCTGAGTGCTGACATTCCATACAGTATACATATGAACAAAGCGATATCGAACCTCCTACTATATATATATACCACAAAATCAAATATATCAAATAAAAGCCACAGTTTTGGTTTAGAAAAAAAAAAGCATATAGCTTTGTAATTGTCTACTACCAGAATTTTCCTATCACGAATTGAAGCCGTCTGAGGACCGACACATGTGGTGGTATAGCACACAGAAATTGCCGATGGTACACTTATAATGAATCCAATCTGAGCAACGCTCTTCCTTTTTCGCCCGAAACTCAGCTAACATTCGGTGCGTGAAATTGCATGCTTAACACACTGTTCGCGTTAGCCCGGCTTTCCTCGTTCGATACACCTAAGATACAGCGAAATGTGGAGCTAGTTCTAGAGATATGGCGTCGATGAAGTACTTGATAGTGTTGATCGTACACTCTTTTCTTGGATTGTCTATTCACAAAATACCGATAGGGGTGTGTAGGACTACATACATATGTTTATACAAACATACAAATATAGTGTTATGAACATAGATGTATAGAATGTTATACATACCTGTATCATTTGCCATCATAATGTACAATCAACACAACAACAAGAGGGTCAACAAGTGTATACATGGAAAACCTGGGATATTCCAAGATGAATCGCGTCAACGGAGAGAAAGACGCTGAAACCGCGCTACAATTCAAATTTTTCACAAATACTAGCGGATGTTAATCAAAACTATTCGTGTACAAACCATAATAATAGTATAGGGAACGTTCCTTGTACACGCGTAACGGACACAAATGTTGTCAATACGACAGTGTATTGAACCGCATCTCTAGATTTACCCCCAGTAGAAGAACCACAACAGCACAATATTCACAGCAACATTATTTAAAGACCAATAGAAATATACTTTAAACAGCATCGTTGCATGTGGTATACGATATGCGCAATGTGCAAGACAGCACATATACAACACCGAATCACCATGCACGCAACTAAATTCGGTCAGTGGATCACGGTCCATGTGTCTTGTGGTTATCGAGTATTTGGTCAGACGCAAGGCTCACAACAACAGCAATGCATATTATTTTACATTGTTGGTTATAGTTTGAAATATGAGCATCACATATTACAAATGTAAGTGGTTATTATCTCACCGCTTGTAGCGTAAGTAGTAATGACTCATATTGTTCATCGCATCTATGTATATACAGGCAATATGTCTGACCAGGAGGAAGTATACGTTGAGGAGCAAGACATCAACACCGTCAATCCCGATTTCGAGGATACGGAGGTTGAGGAGATTGACTTCGCCGAGGAGGTCAAGCTATTCGGCAAGTGGACCCTTGCTGATGTCGAGACCAACGACATCTCTCTTGTAGATTACCTTGCAGTAAAGAGCAAGCCCACATACCTACCCCACACTGCCGGGCGATATGCCGCCAAGCGTTTCCGCAAGGCCCAGTGCCCCATTGTGGAGCGTCTGGTCAACTCCCTGATGATGCACGGACGTAACAACGGTAAGAAGATCATGAGTGTCCGCATCATCCAGCACACATTCGAGATAATCCACCTTATGACCGGCGAGAACCCCGTTCAGGTATGTACATGTATGTATCTAAGTAGTGTATCTCGTTTGGTTGTTCTTCACTTATAGTATACAAACAATATCGTGCGATATATGATAGTAATGTGAAGACATTTCCCGACCGCGCATCGAAGAGAATATTCCCAGTGCATTACTGTGGTCGCATATACTTATACGTATGCTCCAATTTCCATTTGTATTACATTAGATTTTGATCGATGCCATCAAGAACTGTGGACCCCGTGAGGATTCCACCCGAATTGGATCTGCCGGTACCGTCCGTCGTCAAGCTGTTGATGTGTCCCCTCTGCGTCGCGTTAACCAGTCGCTATGGTTATTGACCACTGGTGCTCGTGAGGCCGCTTTCCGTAACATTAAGACCATCGCAGAGTGTCTTGCTGATGAGCTTATTAACGCTGCTAAGGTATGTATATGTATTTTCGTTCAGAGTTGTTCACGAGTAAGGAACTTGACTTGATTTGATTTCATGTATTGTGGTCGTTATTTGTGGCGCTTACTAGGTCCGACGGTATTGGATGTATAACGTATACATGATTGCGGTCGCATGCTTGTATTTTTAACGCACACTGTTAAGTCGTTTATACGATAGTTGGCGAATGGGCACCGTATTCTTTTGCATGACATGCGATATAAATTGAACGGATTTGTCGGCTTTGTTGAGATTGACTTTTATTAGCTATGGCAATTGAAATAGCGTGTTGTGAGGAAAGAATTGTTCATCTCAGCCCCAATTCAGTTTGTTTGTTTTATGCATTTGTCCGCATGATACGATTGTGTGGTGCCCAAATTCGTTGAGACTGTTCGATTACATATGTGCAGGAATAGTTATATCGCAGTCTTGCGTATATCACGCATGCTCTTAATTGTGCTTTATATTGTATATTTGGGATTACAGGGATCTTCCAACAGTTATGCCATTAAAAAGAAGGACGAGCTCGAGCGTGTAGCCAAGTCAAACAGATAAATGTTTGCTTGTATACAACATTTGTTCCAATAAACGGTTGTCACATCGGGAATTGACAGTAGCAATCTGCTTTTCTGAGGGGGAAGTTCTTCAAACTGGTAAAAACTTCAATTATTTATTGGACCCATACTATTTTTTTGGGCTATATATGCTTACTTGACTTAGACCGTAGAGCATGCTGTTGCATGGCGATGGTTTATCGGTGTACTTGTGATAGAAGGGACGCGGCAATGGTTTATACTTTTTTGATATTCTGAATAGGCATAGTACCCATTTGTGCGAATTTTATCAACAATCATCTGTCGTTTTTGATCAGTGCGTAGTGTTCGTAAGCCGGTAATAACGGTTTTGTGAATTACGACCACAGTGGTTTCGGAGCACGCCTTAAAAGAAATTGGCTGCCTTATGGCTTGTTATATGTACCTAACAAGTGATCTTAAGGTAAGGAAGTTGTGACTTTTGTTCATGAAATGCGATGTGTAGTATGCGTGGTATTATTGTTGAATTGTACATCAGGATATCGAAACCACGACGGTTTCGCAGTTCGCCCTCGGTCATCGTGTATGTTTTTTACCTTGTTGATATAAAAAATTCATATTAAGATTTAGAAGTCTTGTTTTAGATTTGTGTGGTCTACGTGATATCATTCTGTAATACACCATAGAATACGCTTTCTGGTCCATGGTGTCAGGTCAGTCAAAGGCTGTGCGTACTATACATTTTCTTTGCGCTCAATGATTGTGTACATCGCAAATAGGAAGGAAACTAACGCATGTCGAATCGATGCTGTAAGAATATTCTAAATGGATCGAGGTCTATTGGTCCACTATAGTTTGTTTGATGGTTACTTCAAGAGGTTTGAGTATCAGTTGCTATGTATGGATCTGTTTCATACAAAGCCTTTCAAACAGATTCAGCGGCGTAGTTATATATCAAGGTACTGATAAATCCGGGGACTGATTCGTGAGTTATGGCTGTATTCGTATATGATGACATCGTCTTAACCGTTTGGAAAACTTGAATCTTGTGGAAGAATTAAAGGATGTCATCTACCTCAAAGAGATCTTGGAAACTATATGAAATTATCAGGGTAAAACAACCCGACGGTGCTCGGAAGCGGATTTCTTAGCAAACAGGAGGCCCTGGCAGAGTTATAGAAATGTTGTGTTGCTCGGATTTAGCAGTGAACGAGTTCGATGTTAAATACATGATGTGGTTGGATTGCAATATATATATATATATATATATATATACATACATACATATATATACATATATACATAATACACATACATATATACATATATATATATATATATATATATATATAAATATAATCATACATATATTCATATATATATATATATATATATATATAATCATAATCATAATCATAATCATACATATATCATATATGAATATATATATATATATATATATATATATATATATATATATATATATATATATATATATATATATATTCATTGTGTATATATATATTATATATATATATATATCACATATACATTCACATGTATATATATATATATATATATTCATGAATGTATATATCTATTTATGTATATATATATTCTCGTATGTATTCACATATATACTTTATATATATATATATATATATATATAATATATATATATATATATATATTATATATTCATATATATGTATATATATATATAGATATATACCTATACAGCTTATTTATTATTGAATATATAATAGATGGGGTTCAAATACGAATTCAGCTCGCAATGAGACATTAAGGCGTACGTGCTATAGCATCATCGTCTCTATTGTCGAAGTGAGAGTCAGATGGAGCCGGCCAGATGGCGGAAGTAAAAGTACATATGCAGTGGAAGTTTGGCTTTGTACAATATCTGGAATGGTATATGATTTAGTGCCTCTCTAAGAAATCTATCATATTGCTTGCTTTAAGGATTTTTATTGCAACCCCTGTACAAGCGTCTTATATTATTTACATGGCTGTAAATTAGCTTCAGATCACTGCACATATGATTTGATAATAAACCAAAATAAACAATGTGGTATGAATGTATGCGGCCGGATCGTTTGTTGCGAACGTACATCTTGTTACGAAGTCATGTATGCTTGACCTCGGCTATCTCATTTCACTTTTGATCCTACTTTGTAATAACGCGACGGACGTATAGATTATAGATAGAATTGATTGATAGAAATACAAAATCATGTCATTGTTGCACCTGCCCTCTTCTTGACTGTTGAAGGTTGAAGGTTGAAGATACTCATTTTTTCTTGTGCGTGGGAAAGTGAAAATATAAGGATATGGAATATACATATGCATATACAGAGCTTACATAATAAACTTTTGTAATATGACATCACATAACATATTTACATAGCCTATTACCCCTTTTTAAAGATCCGACACTCGATATTATTTATAGAGATCAACCATATATGTCGGCGAATTAAACTCACCCCAGAAAACATTCTAGTACAAATGTAAATACTCTTTTTTATATATTTTGTATATAATTGTTCATAAAAAAAATAATGATAATAATAAATGATACGAAACAAGCGACATATAAAATGCATATTTGCGGCAATTTGAGCTGATCACGAACCAGTCCGAGTAGATAGTATAGGTTACTAGAGACCACATACATAAGGCTTGAACTAATAAGAGGTTGGTAAGGGTCTATTAGGTAATTGAAGTGAGATCGGATCCAATTCTGTCGGACGAGGTAGTTCATTCACAGTCTCCATGCAAGAGGTGGTCATCAACAGGTCGTTGGACACCCTAGCGCTCGTCGCTTGAATAGATATGGGGGGGTTCTTCTCGAGAGTATGTTCATGAGGTTGATTATTTGGTAGCATTTTAGTCAGCATTCTCAACCCTAGTACGCATGATTCGTGGTATTTGGTGATTTCTGATATCGTTCGTGTCTACTAGAACTAAGTTTTGTGCGCTATGGAACTACCGTCACGAACCGTATACGTCACAGATACTGTCTATAATACGTTATTATTTTTACCTTATTGCTTGTCTGAAATTTGAACAATGTATTTAGCATGTTGCCTGACGACTAGCTCGTCAGAAAATTCGCGTTTATCGATTTGCGCGCTTTCGCCTTTTCAGCTCTTTGGCAACTCCGAGTTTCGAGTGTTAATGTTAGGGTTGGATGCAGTCGGGAAGACAACGATACTATACAAGATTAAATTAGGGCAGTCGGTGACGACGATACCAACTGTTGGGTTCAACGTAGAAACTCTCACTTGGAAAAAAGTCAAATTCAACGTCTGGGTAAGTAGCATATTCCGAATATATTGTTTCATGTACAGATATATCGAGGCTAGAGTTTGTATAAAGTGCTCATGAGAACAACAGGTGAGAGACCACTAATATGTGCTATGGATTGCAAACAAATAACCTCCACTGCGTGACAAATATTCAATGTTTTTTGTACTATTAGGACGTAGGAGGCCAGGACAAAATCCGTCCATTATGGCGTCATTATTACACAGGTAGGTCACTGCAGTCGTAAGTATAAAATTCCTTGGAATCCATAGCTACCTGTTGATTGCGAAGAGATCCAAGTGTGAAAATGGATGATCATCAATGCATTTTATGTGTACATGTATATTTATATTATGAATCGATATAGGTATATTTAGATTTGTATGTTTACATGTGTATATTAATTTGTATATATATGGGTTTATGAATGACGTATGTGTATGCATACACATGTGTATAATACTACACACACACACAACCCATATATGCACACATATA
>LUCW03000719.1:0-72542 GCA_001586965.3 Sphaeroforma sirkka | reverse complement strand
CACATACTATTTTCTGCAAATTTGGTCTTTGCTATCGCCTTCGCCTGTCCCTTCACCACATTTCCACTTCGATCATATTCCACATAGTGTTCTGTTTGACCCAATAGAAGTTCTTGCGGTGGCGCATCTAAATATTTGGCTCCGCCGTATCTTTCGATGATGCTCTGCTGCTCCTTCTCCTTCGCTTCGTCCACGTGAGTTTTTTTTCGGTTTTTTTTAACAATGACTCTGTGGCCGTTGGTAGTGCTTGCACATGCACATTCTCCCCTCTTTCTGACTTATTCCAAGCAAATAGCTGCATAGCAGCTACCTTCTTCGCGTCGCCTGTATGGCGAATGAAGTTCTCGGGTATATATTCTCTCTCTTCTTGTAATTTACCCGAACCCGCATAAGGATTTCCACGCATAGATCGTGTCTTAGGATCGTAATGAGCACTTTTTGGGTCAAGATTTCGCAAATACTTCGCTGTGTCCTCACGGATACGAAGATTTCTGACCGTGATTCGTTTCTTTGCATCATACGCTTGTCCAGGCATAGAAGCACCTTCCGTGTACCCGATCATCTCGGAATCCGGGTCAATCTCAGTGTCTTCATCGTCAACGACATTTTTTTGCGTCATCTCATCTGCTACCTCTTTGGCCTTGATCTCAAGCTTCATTTTATCCACACGTGCAAACTCGTCCACCACCTCTTGATAGTCACTATTATCGTAACCATTCCACCTATCACGCTTGACTTCAAACTCGAGCCCGTCTAGGTTTACCACTACTTCATCTTTCTGTATATCCTCACCTGTCCACTTGGCACCTTTCCCCCTGGGTCGCTCCATACAGTCACGTTTCTTGTGTGTCATCGCTCCACAGTTCTCACATGCCCCCTTCTTAAACTTTTGCGGTGCAGGACCTTTCACTCTTGCACCCCTGTGATGCCACACATCCATTCCAGTCTTTATCGTTTCTTTTTGTGCTTTCTGATGCTTCAGACCAGCTTTACCATCCGAAATATACCAGGGTGCTTTGCTGATGTACTCAGGTATATGAGGATTGATCATCCTTCCATCCTCATCTTGCTCGGGAGGGGCAGTACCAGCCTTACGCGCAGCATCCAATTCTTGATGCTTACGGTATTGCTCCCGAGTCATCTTCTGATTTGCTTGTACAGTCGACATATTGAAAATACTATCTTACGCCCACTATAATTGTTTTTATGTACAGCCTTGTATCGCTACTGTTTGTGCTATGTATCTATTACTACTACACTTTCGAGACGACACAACACATATATATCGAGATGTGTATTCGAGTATGGTACCGAGGAGTGTCACAAACTCAGTCTGAAATATTGAATTTAAATTTGTATTTGTGAGAAAGTCCTTACTCCTCAGAGAAGAACTAAAATCTTTCGTCTGTTTTTTTTTCAAGAAAATTATAGTGAAACAATAAAAATGACAAATCGACCTGTAATCGTTTTTTTTTGTTTTTTTATTATCCACGTGTAAACAAATATGTATTTATGTATGAAAGATTATATAGACCACATGTAGGTGGATTGTGTCCTTTGACGGCTGATGTGCGTGTGAGCAATTCTGCTATTTATGGTGGCACAAATTCAATTCATGGTAATGTCGCATGATGCAAAGGTAACGCACGACAAGTATATTATGGAACAGACTACAACTTGCATATGTCATCGACATGTATGTTGCTGTACCTGTACGTAAGACTGCATAAAATAAAGTTTGAGAACTTGTAGGTGCTACAGATACAGATAGGTAATCTGCGATTTGAAATCTTGAAATGTATTTGGGTTATCACATGTATAAACAGTCTGTCCTATATCTATTAGTTGTTGCCTTGTGAAGGGTTCTATACCGTTTCTACCATTCACTATTTATCAAGCTAGTTTCCACATTTTATCAGATTACATGCCTCTGAAACAAAGAATACATACAAGACATGAAACATAGCCTTATAAATTAAACAGAAAATTTTAATGAAACTTTGGCGGATATTCGTCTGTACGTCTCTGTCGTTCGCCCATCAGGGTAATATGTTTTTAAATGATGGTTCGTGGCCTCATGGTTATTTGTAAAAATTGATGCTCGTCGCGTAGTCTTCACATAAAATACCCTAACAACATCAGAAATTAGACCAAAGTTTGATTATGTTCGTATGCTCAAGAAGATACTACCTTGTACTATGTTACGTACATCTGTACCACATGGTGACTATGTATTAACTTCCACGCACAAATAATCAACCAATAATTTCAGCTGTAAAGTGAGAAAAACATAGATTAGATTTGGGCATCGTACCCCGCCACGGAAAATTTGGCTCGACGAAATTGCCCATTCTCCATTGTTATTTAGAGCAGTGAACCCAAACCTAGATACAATTACAACTTTAAAAGTCATATCAATTGTTCTGACTTTTGACTGCTGATTTTGGGTTTAAATTATATAGGGTCTAAAGTCACAGTATGCCAGTTAGGTATACAAATACGTTATTCTAGAATTTTCTTTTTAAATTGCTGCCCACGACATTTATAAGAAAATATAGACGGTGAGCCATGCCGTCCCATATTTGTCGTGGCCTTCGAGTAGATGATATATATGAATTATTATGAACACTAGCAATCATACACAAACTCCCACACCAACGTCCACGTGTATGTCGACGTGATTGCTTATGCTCATATCTACACTAAGTTCAATGCAAACATCGACTCCAGTGTTCATGCCTACACCAACATAAAGCTAATGCAAACCCCCGACGCCGATAGTCGTACAATTTAATACGCCTATGCCAACTCAACGCAAACACTTACACCACTGCAATCGCCACAGACGCTTTTGCTCACAATGACACCTACACAAAAGCCAACGCAAACGCTGACACTGATGCCCATATTTTCAAGCTAACGCACAGGCGGACACTTGTAAACTTCGATGGAAATTACTAGGTTTCAAACTATATTAAACTAAAATACAATTTAGTCAGTTAGGATTTAGCAGTGGTAGCTTGTGTAAGAATGATCGGGACTGCCTCTTGTTAAGAGCCTAAATATCCTCGATCACACAGGGCGTACCTCTAGCTGTTCTTTATTGAATAATTTTCACTAGAAGTACTAATTTGTAAATAGACATAATAACGTAAGTCACGTTAATACATTAGCTGATATAAATAAAGTTCCATCTGAAGAAAAGTTAAAAAAAGAAAAAGACTTATTGGATTTTGGAGATTGGCGGGAGGACCAAAATCTATAAGTAGTAGTTCGGAGATTATAAAATTAAGTTTATAATATCCTACATCTACTAATGTCTCAAATAGATCCAAGTAGATGAGTCATACCAAATACTCAGGCTATTGGAGCCATCAAAGTAAATTTAGAACACTTTGGAAATATTGGAAAAAGAGCTTGTACTAAATTATTTAAAATACAAATAAAAACCAATGTATTATCTCAATTGATCTTGATATTTTAGACTGACCGGAGGCCGTATTTCTACACACTATTACCAACGCGTACGCCGATGCTCGTTTCGTCGCTATGCTGGTGAAATTGATGTTAGAACAAAGTCGCTAAATGTACATTGAAAATGTGGAAAATTCACTAAATGTACATTCACCCTTTTTCTATATGAAAACGTACTGAAGTTTGGACCAAATATGTACAAATGTACGTTTAGTGACAATTTCAAATTTTAATATGTACATTTAGTGACTTTATCGTGCAAAATTTGCTTAAAATTAAATTAAAGAGCCTTAGGCTATGTCCATTATTTTTATGAATAAATGTGCTGAGGGGGGGATCACAAAACTACGGTCAAACAACGGAGGCTCAACATTTTTATCCCAGCATCAACCAAAGAGAGAATCTATACTCAGAGAGAGACACAGAAATATTACAGATGGAAATTAGTCTCGGAGCCGAAGTGCCGGGAGTACGGAAACATCATTATACAAAATCTCTGATGGACATAAGGGCATCCCTAAATATCGGAGGAGTACAATCTAAACGTATAAGGCCAAAGATTACAATGGATGCCACGCTCAGTTGAAGACGTGGCGACGCTGCCTTTGGATTGGATCATATATTAAGTGAAAACCTTTTTCACCTTAAGAGGTGTTTTTAATGGCTCAAGAATTACGAGTCCAATGCATATAAAAGCAGGGACTCGAATCAAATAAATTACGACTATTCACTTAAAACTTAAATCACTTTAAGATACTTTAATATCTGAGGACAATACTGCATCATTCAAGCTTATCTCACTGCCTGGTTCGCAACTCGTGGTCTGTGATGCTCTTTTACATGAATATACGAGAAAAGGGTTTCTAATTCTGTCATGTTGGACGCCTGTGACATATTCGTACGAAGACAGTGCCTCCAAATCATGCACGAGTTGTGGATTTTCTGATACTGCTCTAGCATAGGCACAAAGCAAAACCCCACAACTAAAACTGGCGTGTTGATTTATACCGCCTACTTTTAGACTGTATGTAACATTATCTGTGAGGTAACATTTCATCCATCGTACTATATAATTGAATTGTTCGTCAGCTCTAACAGGATTTGGCATACCATCTGAAATAGTAACTGTAGCGTTAGTTGTGTACAATGTTACAATCGCCAAGTTTCAATGTGCGTTGCTATGATTCCATGGAATCAGTACAAAGATCCTTTCGGACACCTGTGGTGGTCCCTTAAGTTGTAGGCTTTCTGCCCTACGATACTTGTATAAGTCCTTCATCTATACTCTGTGTGCATCAGCATCACAGAAACGAACAGCCAGAGAGAGTATTTGTGATAAATGATAGAATACCTTGGATATAAGCGAGCCTTTGATTCACTCTCCTGTTCTGCAGCATTGTACTGCAATGTTCTTCTGCAAGATCCAGCCGCCGACACAAAATGACTTCGACTCTGCCACAGTACCTTTCACTACATTGGTATCTACGTTGATTATGTCTTTTCGCTTCTTTTCTACATGTTCACTGTTCCCACTGCTTATTGTAGAAGGCGACGCTCTCTTTCTCAACAGCATAGAGCGATCCAACTTGTTTTGCTAGTCATTAACACTCTAAACTTGCCAAGCGTCTTGCTTCGTTTGGCTGCTAGGCGTGCGTTGCGGTTTGCAGCCAGTTTTTTCCTCATTGGTGCACCCGATGCATGGATTCGGCCTGATATGTTTGATGTTCTAATTTCCCAGGCAGTTCACTGCTAATTGTAGGTTGGGAATATGGGGATCAATAAAAATTTTACCAAGTTTCACCTTACAGAGAAACGACAATCCTTCTCAAAAATGTAAAACACACCTTGATGCGTAGTCATTATCGTTGTGGTTACTAGCTGTTGTTGTCATTTGGCTGGATGTGCATGCATTGTCTGCAACTATAGAAGAGCCTGTCTCTGTACCAAGTAATGTACATATTATATCAGCAAGCACAAGTTTTGAATATGAACATAATTATTACGTTATTCAAATATGGTCTTTACACTAACTCAACTATCAGAGATATAGAGCCCGAAAAACATACTTTCACTGGTTTCCGTGTCACATTTCACTGGAGAGGTTTCTGTCTGATGGGTGTCGGATTGTTATCAGCATCTGGGACGAACATAATGATATCTGTGACAGGTCGGTGACAAGGTGAGTTAAACTATGGAAGTCAGACTTTGTATCAATCTATTCTTGGAAAGACACATTTTAAAAATGTTCTATATCCATTCGATGCGCCACTGGAATCCCTTACATACCGGCAAAACTAGACGAGGTCATTAAGAGGAAAACTTTCCTCTCCTTTTCATATTGCTTGATAATTTGATGTAAAGAAGCTCCTTTTTGATGTTCTCCCAAGTCAGTCGCTTGTTCCCATTGCGCAATCAGTTTTGCTATACACGTAGTAACGCGTCTGAAATTTCCCCTGTGAACAGATTTTCGTTATCTTATAAAAAAATACAATTCCTTCTCGTATCAGCATCGATTCTATATTTTAACGAAATCAACATACATACGTGGCAGATGACGTTAATGAAAGTGGCGCATTAGTCGTTGGGGCGAATTATAAACGGTGTCTTTGTTTTGGTCCGCTGAGTGCGTCTTCGTTGGCGTTTGCTTTTGTCTGTGCGTTTGAGCAGGTGATTCACGACGCCTGAAAATCAATTTCACAATATATCACAAGCAACAACTCAACATTGCAATCACTGATAATGTTCCTTGCCTTGAACTTTCGTGATCTTCTATTAGCTTTCGTATATTTTGAAGATTCTTTAGTTGATACGAGTTGTCGCTGTAAAATAGTAAAAGAAAATTTAAGCAAGAAAGTCACAAATAATTACACAAAAGAGACTTGCCATAGAGACTGATGAGTACGCGCAGAATCAAATAAATCAATATGTGAATTTTTCAACTCTGTGAAAGTGCTCTTTATTTCCTTTTGTACTCTGTATTTATACTATTTTTCGTCAAAATTGAACGGCCCTTTCGGCTCGAAAATTTCTTTTGCCAAAGAAATTCCAACGGACGTGCGCGGTCTATTTTTAGATTCCATCTCTAAAAATACAAACACAATTTCTTCAAATACACTTAAACTTCTAAGCCTCATAACTCAATGAATATTCACTCAAACAACTTGAATAAGGTGTCATATGAAAGGAAAAGCATTTCCTATCAAATGACACCTGTAACAAAAATACACATTTAACAGGTCAAACACAATCGGCCTACGAAACACATTCGTAAACACAACATACAAAAAACATACTTAGATAAGTGGTTCCTCGATGGACTAGGTCTGAGTCCAACACTTAAACATCATTCACCTTTGACAATATGATTTTAGGGTTTGGGTTTTAGGGTTTTTATAGTAGACCTAGCCCGCACATAGTACAGCGTCAGCAACAACAATGACAACAATGTCCGACTCCAACAACTATTTCCATCGACGTGCAACGGTTGCTGGGCACAAGCACCACCAGGACCGCGACAAATACCACGCTGCCATTATTATTGGGCGGCTCAACCCGGGGAGCAGGACGTTAGAACACGGACGGTCGACGCCGGTCAGCAACATAGATATGTTCCATCAAGACAGCGGTCTACACTGTCACAGATGCCCGGACACCAACCACAACAATACTCAAGCCGACAGACGACCTCTACTACGACGACACCTCAGATTAATGTACTCACACAAGATGTCGGACCGGGGCAGGATAGCCAGTCGGCCACAGAGGTACATATACATTCAATTCTGACAAACGACGTCGAGCAGGCCGCAGATACACAAACGGATACATCGCAGTCCCAATGGACTCCGATAGCAGAGCAACACTGAGACCTCAGGGTGTCCGATGGTGATGTAGCATTTACGTTTACGCATCCATTGAAGACGGTGATGGCAATGAAAGACCCACTGCTGTCGTCCGACAACCGTGTCTATATACAATTGCAGGTGAATGGACGTACATTCCGAGCGTTGATAGATACAGGTGCGAACCCTAGTTGCATCGCATGCGCATCCGCAGACCTTTTAGGACGACCAATCACACCAGCACCAATAGATTCATTTAAATATTTGTCGGAATGAGCGGTAGAAACTCCTCGCCTGGGGAGAACAGAAAGATATCATCAACCGGTCGCTCAAGTTGATGAAACTCCCAGACAGTATCGATATCATACCAGGGCTGGACATGATGACGGACCTCGGAATATACATTGGTGGGATTCAGTCACCACTCGCGCCCATTGACCCGACGGAGCTAGATGACCTCCATAAACCCATGACTCGTCGTCAAGCCTCCAATACCATAGAACTAGACGGAGTACAGACAAAGTTGGCTGTAGTTTTAGAAGCGAACGCCGACATTGCAGACAATGCACGTTGCCGCTTAGGGGAGAGTGAGGTGGCGATACCGGCGACACGCGAGCAAGCCATGAGTATGAGAAGATCGACACGCAACTTCGTATCCGAGCGTTGGTTGCCGTATGTCGACGAATAAGTACAGAAGTGGTTGAAGGACCTAGTGATTACGAAACCAACGACGGTTAATATTCCTTCTAGCAGTTTAGTACTTCCAGTGAAAATTATTCAATAAAGAACAGCTAGAGGTATCATTCTTACACAAGCTACCACTGCTAAATCCTAACTGACTAAATTGTATTTTAGTTTATTATAGTTTGAAACCTAGTAATTTCCATCGAAGTTTACATATTTCCGACATTCGACAGTGAGGGTAATGTGAAGAAGGTCCGCGTATGTCTAGACATGCGAGCGGTCAACGTACCGATTCCAGAAGACCAGTTCCTGATACCGAAGGTGAATGAGATCATTTCACGGCTGAAGAGCAGGAAATATTATACCACACTCGATATATCAGCAGCATATCATATACTACCGATACATCCGGATTCCAGATACCTGTGTAGTTTCACACAACGATCGATACCAGTACTCGTTTACATCGGCACCTTTCGGGTTACACGTATTGACGCAACAATTCCAACGGACGCTCAGTACAATACTCGACGGTCTAACAGCCCACCACGACATTGACAACATTGTGATTGCCAATGATAATTACGAAGACCACATCGCTACACTGAAGGAGGTGATCAGTTTACTGACGTACCACAGTTTCAAACTGAATCCGGCGAAGTGTTACTTCGCAATTGCAGAGGTTATGATACTAGTGTGAATTTTTCAACTCTGTGAAAGTGCTCTTTATTTCCTTTTGTACTCTGTATTTATACTATTTTTTTCGTCAAAATTGAACGGCCCTTTCGGCTCGAAAATTTCTTTTTGCCAAAGAAATTCCAACGGACGTGCGCGGTCTATTTTAGATTCCATCTCTAAAAAATACAAACTAGCTTCTCAATATATGCCGGCTGCGAGATGAAAATTCCTCTTCCAGACATATCAATTTTCCATCCGAGGAGAAACCGTGGAGACCCCATCGACTTGACGTCGAACTCTGTCTCGATCTTCTTCAATATATTCTCCCCCATTCAACGTGAAGTCGAAAATATCAAACCGTCATCAACATACAGTACCAGAAAGCAGTTCTTCCCAATAAAGAGACAAGGGTCCGTAAAACTTGGCCGGAATCCAACATCATTAACGAGGAAATCTCTGAAGCGCACAAACCAACATAATCCGGCTTGCTTGAGTCCATAGATACTCTTCTTCAGCTCGCAAATAGCACCCTCCTTAATCAATTGGTGATCCTCATCACTTAGTAAATCACCGACTAGTTCAACGAAACCAGTGGGGATCTCCGAGCAGACGTACTCTTCCAAATTACCATGCAAAAAATGCAGTTTTGACATCGAACTGCAATACATCCAAGTTCTCAGATGCAGCGATAGCCAAACATGCACGCACAGTCTCTTTTGTGACTACAGGTGACGATGTCTCCACATAATCTCGACCATACTGTTGTGCAAATCCTTCGCACACAGGCGGGCTTTATGTCGTATAACTGCGCCGCTTTCATCACGCTTGAGAGTGAGAACCCACTTGAGTCCCAGAGGCTTTGTCCGGGCCTTGCAGCGCTGCTGAAGTTTCCAAACCTTCATCTTCAGCATTGAACGTAGCTCGTCTCTCATGGCTGCGCGGAAGTACTTCTCATCAGCAGACCCAGTCAAGTCTTTGAAGGACAATTCATCATCGGCCAGAAATCCGAAGTTAGATTCTTCATGATCTCGTTTACGATCTCGTCGAAGTTTCGAAGCTTTTCGAGGTGGGGTTCCACTTGATTGACGTTCACGTTTTCTCTCCGAGTCCAAGTCCGTACGGGCCTTAGAGCTGATCCGAGGGACATCATGTCATTGGCTCGGTCGCGTGTACGATCTACGCGGGTTTTCAATCGCCTGCCACCTCTCGTAGGTGTCTGCTTACCAGGTAAATCACGTTTCTGGTGATTGAGTGGGCGACGAGCACAACCAGGATGTTCACCGGGTCCTGATTCATCACCTCCATCAGTAGATGATTCATCCATAGTGACATCATCGTCGGCGGCATCATCCATGGGACCATCTCCATCACTATCCGTATCTGATTCTGACGCTAAAGTATCCCTGTTACCATCACTTGCTCCTACTTCATCGTCAATACTATCATCGTCACCCTCGGAATTATTGACTTTGACCCTTTCAACGTGACTGGCAATCGTGGGCTCAAGGCGATAATCTCGACTGTTCACAACACGCTTTGTCTCTAGGTTGTAAATTCACATACTGCTGCCAACAGTATTAAGGCTAGGACCTAGTAAAATACCTTCCTGACCCTTCTTGCCGAATTTCTTGTTATGTTTTCCGGTCAAGAATATACTTTCGCACCAAAAGGAATTGTTGTCTGCGACAAATCAGGTTTAACTCCTGACCATAGTTCCGCCCGCGACTTAGCACCACCTCGTTGTGGCATTACGTTGATCAACCAACAAGCATAGGTAACCGCTTCAAGCCAAAACTCATCGCCCAGTCCAGCCTGCAGTAGAAGAACCCGGGCCATCTCGATTAGGGTTCGATGTACACGCTCACATCTTCCATTATGTTCAGGAGTACGTGCTGCCGTCAAACTCTGCTTTATGCCTCTTGCTGATAGCATAGACTTCCAAGTCTCGTTGACAAACTCGCCCCCTCTATCACTATGAGCCTTCTTCGGGAATCGCTTCAACACTGCAAATTCAGTGTCCAGCAAGTGACGCATTGCAGCAGTCGCATCACTCTTTTGCTTCAGGCCCAAACACCAGTAGTGGTCCGTTGCATCGTCAAGAACCTGGAGACCGAATTGTTTTCCAGTGAGTGACGGTGTCTTCGAGGTCTCGAAGATATCTACGTACAGCTTCGATCCCGGAACTTCTAGAACCACAGATTTACGTTTATCCTTCGACCCGACCAACTTGCGAGTAATTCTGGCCCGCGTCATCTTGCCCTGCACGCAAGCTCTACAGAAGGGAAGCTTCTCACACCAACGTCTGGCAACTTTCTCCATTCCTGCGCGAACCATTGTCTCTTTCATCAGTTCCAAGCTTACATGGCCAAGTCTATGATGCCACATGAGCATATCTGCTTCACTATCATCGGATGCCACAAGGGCCTTATCTTCATCGATAATTTTTGTACCCGAATGTGTTCGGTTCACGGGTGACTTCAGATCCCTCAGGGAAACGATGTATAGCCCTTGTCTAACCGTTGCTTTCACCAAACAACCCTGCGGATCAAATAATGTGCAGTCGTTCTTCTCGCACGTCGCCTTCCAGCCGTTCTTAACAAGCTGTCGTACGGATAAAAGTTGAACACCCGCCTTAGGAATGAGAAGAGCTAAACCAGTCTCAGGACAGCCGCGCAACTCTCCCTCACCATCTGCATGCAGTTTAGTGTTGCCAAGCCCGGTCAATCGCTTGTTAGAGGGTCTCACAGCAGACAGAGCATTCTCCAATACTACAACATGCTTGCTGGCACCTGTGTCAACCACAAGCTCGTTAGCAGATAAGACCAGATCGCCCACGCCCAGCAATGCATACGCCGATTGTTCGCTGATTATGTTCTCCAATTCAGCTTTAGCGATTGAAGTGACGGATCCATCCACAAGTAGATCATCCTCGGCAAAGGTGTCATCATCATCAAGTGTAGCACAGTTATCTTCATCGGTAGCTGAGATTGAGCCACCCTGAACTTCATAATCCGATGAAAACCCTCCAGATAGCAACCCGGGTGGAGCATCCAATTCATCATCAAATTTGCTCTCTGCATCGGAAGAATCAGAATCGGTGGAATCACACATCAAGGCCGGCATACCATCATCACTGTCGGAATCTCCGTCATCACCGATCGCCATCAATCCAAATCCGAAATAGCCATTGTCATCATCATTCTCATCGTCGAGATCTGGGCAGTCTCGTTTGATATGCCCTGGTTTCTTGCAATTCAAACACGCCATCTTACCACGACAATTAGCCCGAGTATGCCCGGGCTTAAGGCACTTGAAACAAGTAAGCTCCCGGCCATCTCTACTACCAAAGCCACCTCTTGGTCGGTCGAAACCACCTCCTCGTCGACCCTTCTAAGCTTGATGGTTACCCTTGTGGTATCGTCCATTAGCATAAAGACCGATATCTTCGTCGTCGTTGTCATCATCGTAGACACCGAGTCCAGTCTCAAACACAATGGCGGCTTCCTTCACTTGCTCATAGCTGAATCGATTTCTGTTTGCAAACTTCGCATTCAAGTCAATCTTCAGCGGCGCAAACTGACGTGGAAGGCCCTTCATGAAGGATATGCGTTTCCGAATGTTAGTCAACTCATCCCCTGACCTGCAAGCTGGCCAAATAGAATCTCACATCGGTCGGCGAGTTCAGCAACATTTTCTCCATCGTTCATCTTCATCCTATCTAACTTCTGAGTCAACGCATCCAGATTGGCCTCCGTCTGGCGGTTCATTGCGGTAGCGATCTGGGCCAAGGCAACTGCAGGGTTATCAGTGTTACGGACGTATCCAAGACAACAGTCTTCAACGCTCTGGACAATCATGGAGTAGGCAATCTCCCTCTCACGGTCTGTAGCGGCATTGAAGACGGCCTTTTCCTTCAGCTTAGCTTCCATCTTCAACTTCCAGTTCGGGTAGCCGGTGGCATCCTTCAGTTTGGGCTCCACGTACTTCATCCTCTCGGTTTGGTGATCAGTGGTCTCTCTCTCTCTCTCAATCAGCGCTCTCTAGCTCTCTCTCTCTCTCAAATCAGCGTTCTCTAGCTCTCTCTCTCTCTCTCATCAGCGTTCTCTAGCTCTCTCTCTCTCTCTCTCTCTTTTCTCTCTCTTAAGCACACTCGAGTCCTTGGTCTCCAAAATTTCAAGCTTTTAGTCCCGTCCGCTGCTTCCATGTGAATTTTTCAACTCTGTGAAAGTGCTCTTTATTTCCTTTTGTACTCTGTATTTATACTATTTTTTCGTCAAAATTGAACGGCCCTTTCGGCTCGAAAATTTCTTTTGCCAAAAAAAATTCCAACGGACGTGCGCGGTCTATTTTAGATTCCATCTCTAAAAAATACAAACACAATTTCTTCAAATACACTTAAACTTCTAAGCCTCATAACTCAATGAATATTCACTCAAACAACTTGAATAAGGTGTCATATGAAAGGAAAAAGCATTTCCTATCAAATGACACCTGTAACAAAATTACACATTTAACAGGTCAAACACAATCGGCCTACGAAACACATTCGTAAACACAACATACAAAAACATACTTAGATAAGTGGTTCCTCGATGGACTAGGTCTGAGTCCAACACTTAAACATCATTCACCTTTGACAATATGATTTTAGGGTTTGGGTTTTAGGGTTTTTATAGTAGACCTAGCCCGCACATAGTACAGCGTCAGCAACAACAATGACAACAATGTCCGACTCCAACAACTATTTCCATCGACGTGCAACGGTTGCTGGGCACAAGCACCACCAGGACCGCGACAAATACCACGCTGCCATTATTATTGGGCGGCTCAACCCGGGGAGCAGGACGTTAGAACACGGACGGTCGACGCCGGTCAGCAACATAGATATGTTCCATCAAGACAGCGGTCTACACTGTCACAGATGCCCGGACACCAACCACAACAATACTCAAGCCGACAGACGACCTCTACTACGACGACACCTCAGATTAATGTACTCACACAAGATGTCGGACCGGGGCAGGATAGCCAGTCGGCCACAGAGGTACATATACATTCAATTCTGACAAACGACGTCGAGCAGGCCGCAGATACACAAACGGATACATCGCAGTCCCAATGGACTCCGATAGCAGAGCAACACTGAGACCTCAGGGTGTCCGATGGTGATGTAGCATTTACGTTTACGCATCCATTGAAGACGGTGATGGCAATGAAAGACCCACTGCTGTCGTCCGACAACCGTGTCTATATACAATTGCAGGTGAATGGACGTACATTCCGAGCGTTGATAGATACAGGTGCGAACCCTAGTTGCATCGCATGCGCATCCGCAGACCTTTTAGGACGACCAATCACACCAGCACCAATAGATTTATTTAAATATTTGTCGGAATGAGCGGTAGAAACTCCTCGCCTGGGGAGAACAGAAAGATATCATCAACCGGTCGCTCAAGTTGATGAAACTCCCAGACAGTATCGATATCATACTAGGGCTGGACATGATGACGGACCTCGGATTATACATTGGTGGGATTCAGTCACCACTCGCGCCCATTGACCCGACGGAGCTAGATGACCTCCATAAACCCATGACTCGTCGTCAAGCCTCCAATACCATAGAACTAGACGGAGTACAGACAAAGTTGGCTGTAGTTTTAGAAGCGAACGCCGACATTGCAGACAATGCACGTTGCCGCTTAGGGGAGAGTGAGGTGGCGATACCGGCGACACGCGAGCAAAGCATGAGTATGAGAAGATCGACACGCAACTTCGTATCCGAGCGTTGGTTGCCGTATGTCGACGAATAAGTACAGAAGTGGTTGAAGGACCTAGTGATTACGAAACCAACGACGGTTAATATTCCTTCTAGCAGTTTAGTACTTCCAGTGAAAATTATTCAATAAAGAACAGCTAGAGGTATCATTCTTACACAAGCTACCACTGCTAAATCCTAACTGACTAAATTGTATTTTTAGTTTATTATAGTTTGAAACCTAGTAATTTCCATCGAAGTTTACATATTTCCGACATTCGACAGTGAGGGTAATGTGAAGAAGGTCCGCGTATGTCTGAACATGCGAGCGGTCAACGTACCGATTCCAGAAGACCAGTTCCTGATACCGAAGGTGAATGAGATCATTTCACGGCTGAAGAGCAGGAAATATTATACCACACTCGATATATCAGCAGCATATCATATACTACCGATACATCCGGATTCCAGATACCTGTGTAGTTTCACACAACGATCGATACCAGTACTCGTTTACATCGGCACCTTTCGGGTTACACGTATTGACGCAACAATTCCAACGGACGCTCAGTACAATACTCGACGGTCTAACAGCCCACCACACGACATTGACAACATTGTGATTGCCAATGATAATTACGAAGACCACATCGCTACACTGAAGGAGGTGATCAGTTTACTGACGTACCACAGTTTCAAACTGAATCCGGCGAAGTGTTACTTCGCAATTGCAGAGGTTATGATACTAGTGTGAATTTTTCAACTCTGTGAAAGTGCTCTTTATTTCCTTTTGTACTCTGTATTTATACTATTTTTCGTCAAAATTGAACGGCCCTTTCGGCTCGAAAATTTCTTTTGCCAAAGAAATTCCAACGGACGTGCGCGGTCTATTTTTAGATTCCATCTCTAAAAATACAAACTAGCTTCTCAATATATGCCGGCTGCGAGATGAAAATTCCTCTTCCAGACATATCAATTTTCCATCCGAGGAGAAACCGTGGAGACCCCATCGACTTGACGTCGAACTCTGTCTCGATCTTCTTCAATATATTCTCCCCCATTCAACGTGAAGTCGAAAATATCAAACCGTCATCAACATACAGTACCAGAAAGCAGTTCTTCCCAATAAAGAGACAAGGGTCCGTAAAACTTGGCCGGAATCCAACATCATTAACGAGGAAATCTCTGAAGCGCACAAACCAACATAATCCGGCTTGCTTGAGTCCATAGATACTCTTCTTCAGCTCGCAAATAGCACCCTCCTTAATCAATTGGTGATCCTCATCACTTAGTAAATCACCGACTAGTTCAACGAAACCAGTGGGGATCTCCGAGCAGACGTACTCTTCCAAATTACCATGCAAAAATGCAGTTTTGACATCGAACTGCAATACATCCAAGTTCTCAGATGCAGCGATAGCCAAACATGCACGCACAGTCTCTTTTGTGACTACAGGTGACGATGTCTCCACATAATCTCGACCATACTGTTGTGCAAATCCCTTCGCACACAGGCGGGCTTTATGTCGTATAACTGCGCCGCTTTCATCACGCTTGAGAGTGAGAACCCACTTGAGTCCCAGAGGCTTTGTCCGGGCCTTGCAGCGCTGCTGAAGTTTCCAAACCTTCATCTTCAGCATTGAACGTAGCTCGTCTCTCATGGCTGCGCGGAAGTACTTCTCATCAGCAGACCCAGTCAAGTCTTTGAAGGACAATTCATCATCGGCCAGAAATCCGAAGTTAGATTCTTCATGATCTCGTTTACGATCTCGTCGAAGTTTCGAAGCTTTTCGAGGTGGGGTTCCACTTGATTGACGTTCACGTTTTCTCTCCGAGTCCAAGTCCGTACGGGCCTTAGAGCTGATCCGAGGGGACATCATGTCATTGGCTCGGTCGCGTGTACGATCTACGCGGGTTTTCAATCGCCTGCCACCTCTCGTAGGTGTCTGCTTACCAGGTAAATCACGTTTCTGGTGATTGAGTGGGCGACGAGCACAACCAGGATGTTCACCGGGTCCTGATTCATCACCTCCATCAGTAGATGATTCATCCATAGTGACATCATCGTCGGCGGCATCATCCATGGGACCATCTCCATCACTATCCGTATCTGATTCTGACGCTGAAGTATCCCTGTTACCATCACTTGCTCCTACTTCATCGTCAATACTATCATCGTCACCCTCGGAATTATTGACTTTGACCCTTTCAACGTGACTGGCAATCGTGGGATCAAGGCGATAATCTCGACTGTTCACAACACGCTTTGTCTCTAGGTTGTAAATTCACATACTGCTGCCAACAGTATTAAGGCTAGGGACCTAGTAAAATACCTTCCTGACCCTTCTTGCCGAATTTCTTGTTATGTTTTCCGGTCAAGAAATATACTTTCGCACCAAAAGGAATTGTTGTCTACGACAAATCAGGTTTAACTCCTGACCATAGTTCCGCCCGCGACTTAGCACCACCTCGTTGTGGCATTACGTTGATCAACCAACAAGCATAGGTAACCGCTTCAAGCCAAAACTCATCGCCCAGTCCAGCCTGCAGTAGAAGAACCCGGGCCATCTCGATTAGGGTTCGATGTACACGCTCACATCTTCCATTATGTTCAGGAGTACGTGCTGCCGTCAAACTCTGCTTTATGCCTCTTGCTGATAGCATAGACTTCCAAGTCTCGTTGACAAACTCGCCCCCTCTATCACTATGAGCCTTCTTCGGGAATCGCTTCAACACTGCAAATTCAGTGTCCAGCAAGTGACGCATTGCAGCAGTCGCATCACTCTTTTGCTTCAGGCCCAAACACCAGTAGTGGTCCGTTGCATCGTCAAGAACCTGGAGACCGAATTGTTTTCCAGTGAGTGACGGTGTCTTCAAGGTCTCGAAGATATCTACGTACAGCTTCGATCCCGGAACTTCTAGAACCACAGATTTACGTTTACCCTTCGACCCGACCAACTTGCGAGTAATTCTGGCCCGCGTCATCTTGCCCTGCACGCAAGCTCTACAGAAGGGAAGCTTCTCACACCAACGTCTGGCAACTTTCTCCATCCCTGCGCAAACCATTGTCTCTTTCATCAGTTCCAAGCTTACATGGCCAAGTCTATGATGCCACATGAGCATATCTGCTTCACCATCATCGGATGCCACAAGGGCCTTATCTTCATCGATAATCTTTGTACCCGAATGTGCTCGGTTGACGGGCGACTTCAGATCCCTCAGGGAAACGATGTATAGCACTTGTCTAACCGTTGCTTTCACCAAACCACCCTGCGGATCAAATAATGTGCAGTCGTTCTTCTCGCACGTCGCCTTCCAGCCGTTCTTAACAAGCTGTCGTACGGATAAAAGTTGAACACCAGCCTTAGGAATGAGAAGAGCTAAACCAGTCTCAGGACAGCCGCGCAACTCTCCCTCACCATCTGCATGCAGTTTGGTGTTGCCAAGCCCGGTCAATCGCTTGTTAGAGGGTCTCACTGCAGACAGAGCATCCTCCAATACAACAACATGCTTGCTGGCACCTGTGTCAACCACAAGCTCGTAACAAAATTACACATTCAATAGATTCGTAAACACAACATACAAAAACATTCTTAGATAAGTGTTTCTTCGATGGACTAGGTCTGAGTCCAACACTTAAACATCATTCACCTTTGATAATATGATTTTTCTACACGTATCATACTTAATGACCCTCACAAACCATACGACCAAGTAATATACACACCTAGAGCGGACTGGACCCCTGCCCAGCAAATACTGTCGAGATCTGTGGTTTTGTTAACGGTCTCCAAGAGACGGAGATTACAACCAATATAAGGCGCTCATTGTGCCTATTTTTTTTTCAACCAATATGTCTCACTCTATCTACTACAATTCGGACGTCTCACTCCTGGAACCTTCTCCAGCACATACAACGTTGCTTCCATTACCAAACCAAGCAAGTCTTTGGCATCATCGACGCTGCTTATTTTTGATCACGCCCCACGAAACAACCAGAGCTTGGTTCCATCGAAGACACTAGTACGCGTGCCGCTGTACAAGAGATACAAGATGTGGAATAGAACTTATTCTTGACGGTCTTTCCACCAACGACATAGGTCAAATTTGCAATGTATATCCTATGACGGTAGTTTCACATAGCGACATTACCATCTACGACTTTGTTGACCACCTCGAGGAATGGCAATTATCCCACAAACCCCTCTCGGCCAGTGCCAACATTTACTACACCTATGCCAGACCCTACTATCCCGTACTTAGTACGAATGATACAAAAACTTAAGACATCTCGAGGATCTCGTAGCGACCGAAGTATGAAATGTTACGTCGTGTGCCAACAAGGTACACACATCTCCTTTCGTATGCCCTAAAGGATGCAGTAAATATGGACAAACTGGACATAATGGCCATGAATGCACTTCTACTGCACTGACCTGTACAGGATGCATGTGGTCAGAATACAAGTACTTATATTTATTTGATTATTTTAGGTTTATTACAAGTTTTACAGTTTATCAGAATAATCTGATAAACTGGGTTTTAGGGTTTTTCTGGTTTTACAGCACATGACTAATGACTCATTTAAGAGTCAGTCATTTTAGGATTACTGTTTATAATTACTAATAAATGAACAACGTCCCCCTCCCTGAGGAGGGAGAACGTTGAGATACAGTTATCTCGCGTATACTTACTACATTTGTAACTTACCATAGAAGTTGTTAGTTTATTAGTAATTACAGAGAAAGCTACAGAATATGAATTAGTCAGTAGGCTGGCACATATTTTTTTGTTATAAGTATAACAATTGAAAAGACAATGCGAACGGAGAATGTCGCATCAAAATGAACGATTTAGATTATCCGATCGTTGGTTTAACGACGTGTTGACGACGAGGATGAAGAAAGAATCAACTAATACGAGTGAACCCGAAGAGCGAACATTCCAATCAAGCAGAACATTAACCAGGGTCAACAAGGAAAGTCTCACGACGATCAAATGACGAAATCAGACAATCAGTCAGAATCCACAGATAAGTAGACATGTGTGAGTACAGGTAGGAAGGTTGTTTTCAGTGTGAGACAGGTACAAATCGAATTGCAAGCTAATGAGCTTAAATTGTATTTAAGAAGTTGTTAGAAGAAAGTTCTTTAGGATCCACAGTAGTGTAGTAGAGATGGGAGATGTACATGGTTGAAGTACCGACTCGGTTAGTACGATGACGCAATGAATCAGCGGCATACTAGATTATTTTACAAAGATTTTCAGAATGGGATATTAGGAAGCATACAGAGACACAAGTAAGCACCTGTGAGTTATTAGGAGCATATAAGGGTGGGGGCGCACATTACACGAACGATGCAAGTAAATACAAGGTTAAATTGTGAAAATGATATGCGAACACACTCAAATCACTAGAACTTCCAGCTAAATCAGGTCAACGGAGAGGATCAACAGTATGCACAGAAGGTGTGATTGACGGCAGCTTAGTTTAGGAGTGCAATAACGAGCAATCGTTCTTAGATCAAGAAGCATATTCCAACAACCGCAACAGCACATGACAAGGACATCACGGGTAAGAAGAGTAAAAGAGGAGCGATGAGGGAAGTTCCCAACAGGGTCCTGCGAATAGGCCGTCATTAGGCCGGAGTAAGAGCTGGCGAGGAGTAGAACAAGAAGTGGCTCCGACTAATGAGGCACTCAACCATATGTTATTGTGGGATGAAGAGTAAGATAGCTGGTAGTGTTAGAGTATATAGACTATCCACACTACTTATGTTAGTGTAGGAAATAAAACAGTCACGAGGGAACCCACGAGTTCCTCGGAGATCGATGTCGAGACGTTATGTGTTTGAAGGATGAAATTTAATAGAAAATGGATATTTATATTCAGTACTCTATCAGTTCATTCGCACACATTTCTAGTTCTCCATTGACAAACAACTCACCAACCATGTCCTACCCCCCGCCAAAGTCGTAGACAGCAACTCTTGAATCCTGAGCGCCGCAAGGAAGATGATATCGACCGACGTGGAACTAAACGTCGTCAGTCCCATACGGAACTCTCCGCTCCGCACTCAGGTCAGGAAACACTGGAGGGGCAACAACAGACACATCTTGGGGCTCCACACATTATTTCCGCGGACGACAAGCAGCCACCAACAGCAAACAAAAATGGACCTGCACAATCTGACGAGGATGTCATATTCGAGGGTGAGACCAAGAAAGTACCCGACCAGCGTGCGGACAGTAGTCAGACTTTTATTGGTGAACAGGTAGCCAGTGAAGGGCTGTCCCCTCGTTCGTCTCGGGATACTCCAGTTGCCTTATTTCCCAGTAATGACCCACCACGCCTCCCACCTAACAAGCGGAAGCGTCACCGGAACCGTACCAACAACAAGGAAACGGCACGGGAACAATCGTCAGCTCAGAAACTCACGGAGCTGATGACACAACAGCAGTCTCTCTTTGAAAAAACAATACGAACAGAGGTTACAGCGCATAAACGCCGGACGAACTACAATAGGGCCCGGCCGCTAAGGAGAGTTCTTTCTTCTGACGCACACGAACGGGTACAGGCAGTACCAGAGGACGAAGACAACCCTACCTTCCGAATTCAAGGCTGTGAGCGTCCGTTTTATGGACTCGGGTACAAATCACCAGGGTCAGAGGACAGTTCAACCGAGGAGGATGATACTCTGTCTGCCAGTGAGAACACACCAACTTTTCAAACGTTCGCACATGAACAAGTATTAGCCAGACAGAATCCTCAAGGTAAGCAGGCGGTGAAGAATAGACAGGACCGATTAAGTACGAACCTGCGCCAACAACAGCAACGTCAGTGGGACGAGAAAGAAGCGCCCAGTGGATATGTACAGACACCTAAACGACAAGAGAAGGAGACAACAGTGCCTCCGCCCACACCGGCTAGTATCGAGAAAAGGCGACAGGCGCTACACGCACGGATACTACAGTTAAGTGACGAGCTATGCCAAGCAATCGAGGAGAATAACACGGCTCGAGCTGAAGCTCTTCGGGGCGTGATTGAGACACTTCGAGCTACATTAGAGTCCCGACCGGTAGAGAAGCGTCCCGTACCTTCACCACGTACGTGGCCTGATTGGCCGTCGAACAGATACTATCTACATGATATTATGGAACAGGACACAAGAGGGGCTCTCCTCGAGGCGTTCAAGAACGCACAAATCGCAGGGCTGGACGAGAGTTGGAACCTTACATGGTTTCATAAGGTTACTATCTTACTTCAAGGCGGAGAAGTCAACGCTGGACTACCTCCGCGACAACTCTGAACGGTTGAAGACATGTACACCTCAACTACAGATCGAACAGATCTGTTCGCACGAAACACAAGCCACTGTCGATCCCGCGTTTCGCAAGTTAGTGTAGAAAAATCATATTGTCAAAGATGAATGATGTTTAAGTGTTGGACTCAGACCTAGTCCATTGAGGAACCGGTTATCTAACGATGTTTTTGTATGTTGTGTTTACGAATGTATTTCGTAGGCCGATTGTGTTTGACCTATTAAATGTATAATTTTGTTACAGATGTCATTTGATAGGAAATGGGTTTCCCTTTCATATGACACCTTATTCAAGTTGTTTGAGTGAATATTCACTGAGTTATGAGTCTTGGAAGTTTAAGTGTATTTGAAGAAATTGTGTTTGTATTTTTAGAGATGGAATCTAAAAATAGATCGCGCACGTCCGTTGGAATTTCTTTGGCAAGGCAAATTTTCGAGCCGAAAGGGCCGTTCAATTTTGACGAAAAATAGTATAAATACGGAATACAAAAGTAAATAAAGAGCACTTTCACAGAGTTGAAAAATTCACATGGAAGCAGCGGACGGGACTAAGTGCTTAAGAGAGAGAGAAAAGAGAGAGAGAGAGAGAGAGATCTAGAGAACGCTGATTTGAGAGAGAGAGAGAGAGAGCTAGAGAACGCTGATTTGAGAGAGAGAGAGAGAGCTAGTGAGCGCTGATTTGAGAGAGAGAGAGAGACCACTGATCACCAAACCGAGAGGATGAAGTACGTGGAGCCCAAACTGAAGGATGCCACCGGCTACCCGAACTGGAAGTTGAAGATGGAAGCTAAGCTGAAGGAAAAGGCCGTCTTCAATGCCGCTACAGACCGTGAGAGGGAGATTGCCTACTCCATGATTGTCCAGAGCGTTGAAGACTGTTGTCTTGGATACGTCCGTAACACTGATAACCCTGCAGTTGCCTTGGCCCAGATTGCTACCGCAATGAACCGCCAGACGGAGGCCAATCTGGATGCGTTGACTCAGAAGTTAGATAGGATGAAGATGAACGATGGAGAAAATGTTGCTGAACTCGCCGACCGATGTGAGATTCTATTTGGCCAGCTTGCAGGTCAGGGGGATGAGTTGACTAACATTCGGAAACGCATATCCTTCATGAAGGGCCTTCCACGTCAGTTTGCGCCGCTGAAGATTGACTTGAATGCGAAGTTTGCAAACAGAAATCGATTCAGCTATGAGCAAGTGAAGGAAGCCGCCATTGTGTTTGAGACTGGACTCGGTGTCTACGATGATGACAACGACGACGAAGATATCGGTCTTTATGCTAATGGACGATATCACAAGGGTAACCGCCAAGCCCAGAAGGGTCGACGAGGAGGTGGTTTCGACCGACCAAGAGGTGACTTTGGTAGTAGAGATGGCCGGGAGCTTACTTGTTTCAAGTGCCTTAAGCCCGGGCATACTCGGGCTAATTGTCGTGGTAAGATGGCGTGTTTGAATTGCAAGAAACCAGGGCATATCAAACGAGACTGCCCAGATCTCGACGATGAGAATGATGATGACAATGGCTATTTCGGATTTGGATTGATGGCGATCGGTGATGACGGAGATTCCGACAGTGATGATGGTATGCCGGCCTTGATGTGTGATTCCACCGATTCTGACTGATTCTTCCGATGCCGAGAGCAAATTTGATGATGAATTGGATGCTCCACCCGGGTTGCTATCTGGAGGTTTTTCATCGGATTATGAAGTTCAGGGTGGCTTTATCTCAGCTACAGATGAAGATAACTGTACTACACTCATGCTCTGTCTGCAGTGAGACCCTCTAACAAGCGATTGACCGGGCTTGGCAACACTAAACTGCATGCAGATGGTGAGGGAGAGTTGCGCGGCTGTCCTGAGACTGGTTTAGCTCTTCTCATTCCTAAGGCTGGTGTTCAACTTTTATCCGTACGACAGCTTGTTAAGAACGGCTGGAAGGCGACGTGCGAGAAGAACGACTGCACATTATTTGATCCGCAGGGTGGTTCGGTGAAAGCAACGGTTAGACAAGGGCTATACATCGTTTCCCTGAGGGATCTGAAGTCGCCCGTCAACCGAGCACATTCGGGTACAAAGATTATCGATGAAGATAAGGCCCTTGTGGCATCCGATGATGGTGAAGCAGATATGCTCATGTGGCATCATAGACTTGGCCATGTAAGCTTGGAACTGATGAAAGAGACAATGGTTTGCGCAGGAATGGAGAAAGTTGCCAGACGTTGGGGTGAGAAGCTTCCCTTCTGTAGAGCTTGCGTGCAGGGCAAGATGACACGGGCCAGAATTACTCGCAAGTTGGTCGGGTCGAAGGGTAAACGTAAATCTGTGGTTCTAGAAGTTCCGGGATCGAAGCTGTACGTAGATATCTTCGAGACCTCGAAGACACCGTCACTCACTGGAAAACAATTCGGTCTCCAGGTTCTTGACGATGCAACGGACCACTACTGGTGTTTGGGCCTGAAGCAAAAGAGTGATGCGACTGCTGCAATGCGTCACTTGCTGGACACTGAATTTGCAGTGTTGAAGCGATTCCCGAAGAAGGCTCATAGTGATAGAGGGGCCGAGTTTGTCAACGAGACTTGGAAGTCTATGCTATCAGCAAGAGGCATAAAGCAGAGTTTGACGGCAGCACGTACTCCTGAACATAATGGAAGATGTGAGCGTGCACATCGAACCCTAATCGAGATGGCCCGGGTTCTTCTACTGCAGGCTGGACTGGGCGATGAGTTTTGGCTTGAAGCGGTTACCTATGCTTGTTGGTTGATCAACGTAATGCCACAACGAGGTGGTGCTAAGTCGCGGGCGGAACTATGGTCAGGAGTTAAACCTGATTTGTCGCAGACAACAATTCCTTTGGTGCGAAAGTATATTTCTTGACCGGAAAACATAACAAGAAATTCGGCAAGAAGGGTCAGGAAGGTATTTTACTAGGTCCTAGCCTTAATACTGTTGGCAGCAGTATGTGAATTTACAACCTAGAGACAAAGCGTGTTGTGAACAGTCGAGATTATCGCCTTGATCCCACGATTGCCAGTCACGTTGAAAGGGTCAAAGTCAATAATTCCGAGGGTGACGATGATAGTATTGACGATGAAGTAGGAGCAAGTGATGGTAACAGGGATACTTCAGCGTCAGAATCAGATACGGATAGTGATGGAGATGGTCCCATGGATGATGCCGCCGACGATGATGTCACTATGGATGAATCATCTACTGATGGAGGTGATGAATCAGGACCCGGTGAACATCCTGGTTGTGCTCGTCGCCCACTCAATCACCAGAAACGTGATTTACCTGGTAAGCAGACACCTACGAGAGGTGGCAGGCGATTGAAAACCCGCGTAGATCGTACACGCGACCGAGCCAATGACATGATGTCCCCGCGGATCAGCTCTAAGGCCCGTACGGACTTGGACTCGGAGAGAAAACGTGAACGTCAATCAAGTGGAACCCCACTTCGAAAAGCTTCGAAACTTCGACGAGATCGTAAACGAGATCATGGAGAATCTAACTTTGGATTTCTGGCCGATGATGAATTGTCCTTCAAAGACTTGACTGGGTCTGCTGATGAGAAGCACTTCCGCGCAGCCATGAGAGACGAGCTACGTTCAATGCTGAAGATGAAGGTTTGGAAACTTCAGCAGCGCTGCAAGGCCCGGACAAAGCCTCTGGGACTCAAGTGGGTTCTCACTCTCAAGCGTGATGAAAGCGGCGCAGTGATACGACATAAAGCCCGCCTATGTGCGAAGGGATTTGCACAACAGTATGGTCGAGATTATATGGAGACATCGTCACCAGTAGTCACAAAAGAGACTGTGCGTGCATGTTTGGCTATCGCTGCATCTGAGAACTTGGATGTATTGCAGTTCGATGTCAAAACTGCATTTTTGCATGGTAACTTGGAAAAGTACGTCTGCTCGGACATCCCCACTGGTTTCGTTGAAATAGTTGGTGATTTACTAAGTGATGAGGATCACCATTTGATTTAGGAGGGTGCTATTCGCGAGCTGAAGAAGAGTATCTATGGACTCAAGCAAGCCGGATTATGTTGGTTTGTGCGCTTCAGAGATTTCCTCGTTAATGATGTTGGATTCCGGCCAAGTCTTACGGACCCTTGTCTCTTTATTCGGAAGAACTGCTTTCTGGTACTTTATGTTGATGACGGTTTGATATTTTCGACTTCACGTCGAATGGGGGAGAAGATGTTGAAGAAGATCGAGACAGAGTTCGACGTCAAGTCGATGGGGTCTCCACGGTTTCTCCTCGGATGGAAAATTGATATGTCTGAAAGAGGAATTTTCATCTCGCAGCCGGCATATATTGAGAAGCTAGCGCAGAAGTATGGACCATTGAAAAGGGTCAGTACACCTATGAGTACATCTTTCGACGTGAATCGGCCTGGTACATTGGTGCAGGATTCAGACTACCGTGGTATCATAGGTTCCCTTATGTTTGCAGCTGTGGGTACGCGTCCTGATATTGCTTTTGCGACAAGTTCACTGAGCCGATACCTTGACCAGCCGACTAAGGCGAGAGAGGCTGCCGCAAGAAATCTGTGCGGATACTTGGAGGCTACCAAACACTGGGGAATCTTCTATGAAGCCGGGAACGACTTGAAACTTTGTGCGTATGCCGATGCAAGCTATGGGGGCGAGAAAGACAAGCGATCTCGTTCTGGCTATCTGGTATTCATCACAAATGCCCCAGTCTACTGGGGGGGCGCGCCGTCAGACACTTGTCACCCTAAGTACTTCTGAGGCAGAGTATGTCAGTCTTGCAGAGATCTTGCCGTGATGTAAAACTGCTTTGAATTTGCTATCTGAGCTAGGACGAGCCACTGATCAATCTGTAGTTTGTTACGAGGACAATCAGACTGCTAAGAAGATGGCTGAGGAATTGACCACCAAGCGCAGTAAGCATATTGATATCAAATATCATTATGTGCGAGAGTTATGCGCAAAGAAGATCATCTCATTGGAGGACTGCCGGTCTGAGTTGATGGTTGCTGATGCCTTGACCAAGGCATTGCCTAAGGTTGCTTTCGTGAAGCACCGAAGTCATATGATGAAACGCCGCTGCTACCGATGTGCTGTCGTGTCTACATCTCTTTGTCGTTGTGGCTAGTTTGTGGGGAGATACATATCGAATGATGTCCGATGACTATGTCTTGCGTCCATGGGGGAGTGTGTAGAAAAATCATATTGTCAAAGGTGAATGATGTTTAAGTGTTGGACTCAGACCTAGTCCATTGAGGAACCGGTTATCTAACGATGTTTTTGTATGTTGTGTTTACGAATGTATTTCGTAGGCCGATTGTGTTTGACCTATTAAATGTATAATTTTGTTACAGGGGTCATTTGATAGGAAATGGGTTTCCCTTTCATATGACACCTTATTCAAGTTGTTTGAGTGAATATTCACTGAGTTATGAGTCTTGGAAGTTTAAGTGTATTTGAAGAAATTGTGTTTGTATTTTAGAGATGGAATCTAAAAATAGATCGCGCACGTCCGTTGGAATTTCTTTGGCAAAGGAAATTTTCGAGCCGAAAGGGCCGTTCAATTTTGACGAAAAATAGTATAAATACGGAATACAAAAGTAAATAAAGAGCACTTTCACAGAGTTGAAAAATTCACAAATACGGAATACAAAAGTAAATAAAGAGCACTTTCACAGAGTTGAAAAATTAACAGTTAGCCAAGGGCCAAAGTCGGAACATGCACACTCCTCTTATGGAACAAATGACAGCTCATGGAGAACCACAGGAGGGCACGTGAACGGTGCCAGACAGATGCCGACTTCCAACAGAATTTAGTGAACCACTGCATTGTACAACTGTTAGAAGAAGCTCTCAACGGCCGTACGTATGAACGTACTCTACAGTTGCATCCCAAGTGGCAACTGATGGAGACACACGAGCTTATACAGCTGTTGAGCCCTGACATTCAGGATGCACAGCAACGTACGACAGCACGTTTCCAGGGTCGCAACAACGCGAGGGCCCGACGACCAATGGAAGTCGCGACCACACCAATAGCCGCCCCAACCTACAGACGAGTAGACGACAAACGCAGAATTGGACTCAACGGCCCCAACCTACGGTACCAACGACTTGTGCGGGGTGCCAGGCACAGGCGCCACCAGGTGGTAGGCACATCCCACGGTGTCATCATTTCAGGGCGTCGCAAGCGGTGAGCGCAGAGGGTCGGGCAAGGCTATACGACAACAACCGTCCTTTGAGGGACGTACAATCGGTACACAGACCGTCCACAACGTCAACCGCAGGACAGGGGCAGAATACATCCCAGACTAGAGACGTAGTTACAATACGTCCGACGCCTCAAGTACAGGTGAATGCGATTACACAGGACGAAGACTTGGCTCCACCATCGGAAGCTACAGAGATTCATATCAACACGATCCTTTACGAAGACTTCGAGCACATGACGTCAACACCAAACCACACCTATGACACGTGGGAGTCGGTAGCCGATCATGCATGAGAGGTGAGGGTGTCTGAGTCCGATAGGAGCTTCATATTTGTTACCACGATTGAAGCAGTGATGGCAATACAAGACCCATTGCTGACGTCAGACAACCGAGTCTATATTCAAGTACAAATCAACGGACGTACGTTCAAAGCCTTGATAGACACGGGAGCAAATAGAAGTTGTATCTCACAGACATCCGCAGACCTCCTTGGCCGACCAATAACTCCGGCACCACCTGGGTCATTTATATATTTAGCTGACAAGGCGGTGCGAACTCCTCGACTGGGGACGACGGAAGTGGTACCTATAAGGTACGGTACCAGAATTATCGACGGTTCATTAGAATTGATGAACTTGCCGACGGGTATAGATGTTATAGTGGGGCAAGATATGTTGAAAGGCTTGGGCCTATACATAGGCGGTATCCAATCGCCACTTGCACCAATAGACCCCACAGAACTAGAAGAGCTCCTCGAACCCATACCACGCCGACAGGCACCTAACACGACGGAACCCGTCGATGTACGCGAAACGGTTGGCACAGGATTTGGAAGCCAATGCGAAAATTGCCGACAACGCGCGCTGTCGTCTGGAAGGGGAGTGAGGTAACCATCCCAGTAACCCATGAACAAGCGTTGCAGATGCGGCGATCGGCGCGTAACTTCGTATCCGATCGATGGCTCCCCTATGTGGATGAACAAGTGAAGAAGTGGTTGACAGATTTGGTGATCACGAAACGAACGACACCAACGACTGTTAATCTTCCTCTCCTTGCGGTACCGACATTCGATGCGGAAGGCAACGTCAAGAAGGTACGCGTGTGTTTAGACATGCGTGCCGTTAACGCGCTTATTCCTGGTGACCAGTTCCTGATCCCCAAGGTCAACGAACTCATATCTCGCCTCAAGAGTAAGAAGTACTACACGACGCTGGACATATCGGCTGCATACCACAGGCTGCCCATCCATCCAGACTCACAATACTTATTTAGTTTTACACACGAACGTTATCAGTACTCGTTCACATCAGCACCGTTCGGTCTTCATGTACTCTCACGCAGCAGTTCCAACGTGCCTTGAGTACAATACTTGATGGCTTACCGGTTCACCACTATATATCGATGACATAGTTATCGCCAGTGACAATGTGTTGGACTCAGACCTAGTCCATCGAGGAACCAATTATCTAAGTATGTTTTTGTATATGTTGTGTTTACGAATGTGGTTCGTACGCCGATTGTGTTTGACCTATTATACGTGTGATTTTTTGTTACAGGTGTCATTTGATAGAAATGGGTTTCCCTTTCATATGACACCTTATTCAAGTTGTTTGAGTGAATATTCATTGAGTTATGAGTCTTGGAAGTTTAAGTGTATTTGAAGAAATTGTGTTTGTATTTTTAGAGATGGAATCTAAAATAGATCGCGCACGTCCGTTGGAAATTCTTTGGCAAAGGAAATTTTCGAGCCGAAAGGGCCGTTCAATTTTGACGAAAAATAGTATAAATACGGAATACAAAAGGAAATAAAGAGCACTTTCACAGAGTTGAAAAATTCACATCATCATTCGTACGATGTGTGATAATATGGCGAAACTCAACCCCTCCTTCGGTCCATAAGTCTTCGTTAATTGGTGGGTCTGTGCGTCTATGCACTAAACGGAGGAGTTCCACCCGTACCGGTTTGGTCTTGAATTCTGGTGGGGCGGAACCATCCTTGTTCGCTAACTCGTAGCGTTGGCCGTGTCTAGCTTTGACTACATATGGTCCAAACAATGGCCGCATAGCCTTCGTTGTTCGGCCTTCTGTGATCGTACCATGACCACATCTCCTTCGTCGTGTAGAAAAATCATATTGTCAAAGGTGAATGATGTTTAAGTGTTGGACTCAGACCTAGTCCATCGAGGAACCGATTATCTAACGATGTTTTTTTTTTGTATGTTGTGTTTACGAATGTATTTCGTAGGCCGATTGTGTTTGACCTATTAAATGTATAATTTTGTTACAGGTGTCATTTGATAGGAAATGGGTTTCCCTTTCATATGACACCTTATTCAAGTTGTTTGAGTGAATATTCATTGAGTTATGAGTCTTGGAAGTTTAAGTGTATTTGAAGAAATTGTGTTTGTATTTTTTAGAGATGGAATCTAAAAAAATAGATCGCGCACGTCCGTTGGAATTTCTTTGGCAAGGCAAATTTTCGAGCCGAAAGGGCCGTTCAATTTTGACGAAAAATAGTATAAATACGGAATACAAAAGTAAATAAAGAGCACTTTCACAGAGTTGAAAAAATTAACATGGAAGCAGCGGACGGGACTAAAAGCTAGAAATTTTAGGAGACCAAGGACTCGAGTGCCTAAGAGAGAGAGAAAAGAGAGAGAGAGAGAGAGAGATCTAGAGAACGCTGATTTGAGAGAGAGAGAGCTAGAGAGCGCTGATTTGAGAGAGAGAGAGACCACTGATCACCAAACCGAGAGGATGAAGTACGTGGAGCCCAAACTGAAGGATGCCACCGGCTACCCGAACTGGAAGTTGAAGATGGAAGCTAAGCTGAAGGAAAAGGCCGTCTTCAATGCCGCTACAGACCGTGAGAGGGAGATTGCCTACTCCATGATTGTCCAGAGCGTTGAAGACTGTTGTCTTGGATACGTCCGTAACACTGATAACCCTGCAGTTGCCTTGGCCCAGATCGCTACCGCAATGAACCGCCAGACGGAGGCCAATCTGGACGCGTTGACTCAGAAGTTAGATAGGATGAAGATGAACGATGGAGAAAATGTTGCTGAACTCGCCGACCGATGTGAGATTCTATTTGGCCAGCTTGCAGGTCAGGGGGGGGATGAGTTGACTAACATTCGGAAACGCATATCCTTCATGAAGGGCCTTCCACGTCAGTTTGCGCCGCTGAAGATTGACTTGAATGCGAAGTTTGCAAACAGAAATCGATTCAGCTATGAGCAAGTGAAGGAAGCCGCCATTGTGTTTGAGACTGGACTCGGTGTCTACGATGATGACAACGACGACGAAGATATCGGTCTTTATGCTAATGGACGATACCACAAGGGTAACCATCAAGCTTAGAAGGGTCGACGAGGAGGTGGTTTCGACCGACCAAGAGGTGGCTTTGGTAGTAGAGATGGCCGGGAGCTTACTTGTTTCAAGTGCCTTAAGCCCGGGCATACTCGGGCTAATTGTCGTGGTAAGATGGCGTGTTTGAATTGCAAGAAACCAGGGGCATATCAAACGAGACTGCCCAGATCTCGACGATGAGAATGATGATGACAATGGCTATTTCGGATTTGGATTGATGGCGATCGGTGATGACGGAGATTCCGACAGTGATGATGGTATGCCGGCCTTGATGTGTGATTCCACCGATTCTGATTCTTCCGATGCAGAGAGCAAATTTGATGATGAATTGGATGCTCCACCCGGGTTGCTATCTGGAGGTTTTCATCGGATTATGAAGTTCAGGGTGGCTCAATCTCAGCTACCGATGAAGATAACTGTGCTACACTCTCGATGATGATGATGACACCTTTGCCGAGGATGATCTACTTGTGGATGGATCCGTCACTTCAATCGCTAAAGCTGAATTGGAGAACATAATCAGCGAACAATCGGCGTATGCATTGCTGGGCGTGGGCGATCTGGTCTTATCTGCTAACGAGCTTGTGGTTGACACAGGTGCCAGCAAGCATGTTGTTGTATTGGAGGATGCTCTGTCTGCAGTGAGACCCTCTAACAAGCGATTGACCGGGCTTGGCAACACTAAACTGCAAGCAGATGGTGAGGGAGAGTTGCGCGGCTGTCCTGAGACTGGTTTAGCTCTTCTCATTCCTAAGGCGGGTGTTCAACTTTTATCCGTACGACAGCTTGTTAACAACGGCTGGAAGGCGACGTGACGAGAAGAACGACTGCACATTATTTGATCCGCAGGGTGGTTTGGTGAAAGCAACGGTTAGACAAGGGCTATATACATCGTTTCCCTGAAGGATCTGAAGTCGCCCGTCAACCGAGCACATTCGGGTACAAAGATTATCGATGAAGATAAGGCCCTTGTGGCATCCGATGATGGTGAAGCAGATATGCTCATGTGGCATCATAGACTTGGCCATGTAAGCTTGGAACTGATGAAAGAGACAATGGTTTGCGCAGGAATGGAGAAAGTTGCCAGACGTTGGGGTGAGAAGCTTCCCTTCTGTAGAGCTTGCGTGCAGGGCAAGATGACACGGGCCAGAATTACTCGCAAGTTGGTCGGGTCGAAGGGTAAACGTAAATCTGTGGTTCTAGAAGTTCCGGGATCGAAGCTGTACGTAGATTATATCTTCGAGACCTCGAAGACACCGTCACTCACTGGAAAACAATTCGGTCTCCAGGTTCTTGACGATGCAACGGACCACTACTGGTGTTTGGGCCTGAAGCAAAAGAGTGATGCGACTGCTGCAATGCGTCACTTGCTGGACACTGAATTTGCAGTGTTGAAGCGATTCCCGAGAAGGCTCATAGTGATAGAGGGGCCGAGTTTGTCAACGAGACTTGGAAGTCTATGCTATCAGCAAGAGGCATAAAGCAGAGTTTGACGGCAGCACGTACTCCTGAACATAATGGAAGATGTGAGCGTGCACATCGAACCCCTAATCGAGATGGCCCGGGTTCTTCTACTGCAGGCTGGACTGGGCGATGAGTTTTGGCTTGAAGCGGTTACCTATGCTTGTTGGTTGATCAACGTAATGCCACAACGAGGTGGTGCTAAGTCGCGGGCGGAACTATGGTCAGGAGTTAAACCTGATTTGTCGCAGACAACAATTCCTTTTGGTGCGAAAGTATATTTCTTGACCGGAAAACATAACAAGAAATTCGGCAAGAAGGGTCAGGAAGGTATTTTACTAGGTCCTAGCCTTAATACTGTTGGCGGCAGTATGCGAATTTACAACCTAGAGACAAAGCGTGTTGTGAATAGTCGAGATTATCGCCTTGAGCCCACGATTGCCAGTCACGTTGAAAGGGTCAAAGTCAATAATTCCGAGGGTGACGATGATAGTATTGACGATGAAGTAGGAGCAAGTGATGGCAACAAGGATACTTCAGCGTCAGAATCAGATACGGATAGTGATGGAGATGGTCCCATGGATGATGCCGCCGACGATGATGTCACTATGGATGAATCATCTACTGATGGAGGTGATGCATCAGGACCCGGTGAGCATCCTGGTTATGCTCGCCGCCCACTCAATCACCAGAAACGTGATTTGCCTGGTAAGCAGACACCTACGAGAGGTGGCAGGCGATTGAAACCCCGCGTAGATCGTACACGCGACCGAGCCAATGACATGATGTCCCCGCGGATCAGCTCTAAGTCTCGTACGGACTTGGACTCGGAGAGAAAACGTGAACGTCAATCAAGTGGAACCCCACCTCGACAAACTTCGAAACTTCGACGAGATCGTAAACGAGATCATGAAGAATCTAACTTTGGATTTCTGGCCGATGATGAATTGTCCTTCAAAGACTTGACTGGGTCTGCTGATGAGAAGCACTTCCGCGCAGCCATGAGAGACGAGCTACGTTCAATGCTGAAGATGAAGGTTTGGAAACTTCAGCAGCGCTGCAAGGCCCGGACAAAGCCTCTGGGACTCAAGTGGGTTCTCACTCTCAAGCGTGATGAAAGCGGCGCAGTGATACGACATAAAGCCCGCCTATGTGCGAAGGGATTTGCACAACAGTATGGTCGAGATTATGTGGAGACATCGTCACCAGTAGTCACAAAAGAGACTGTGCGTGCATGTTTGGCTATCGCTGCATCTGAGAACTTGGATGTATTGCAGTTCGATGTCAAAACTGCATTTTTGCATGGTAATTTGGAAGAGTACGTCTGCTCGGACATCCCCACTGGTTTCGTTGAAATAGTTGGTGATTTACTAAGTGATGAGGATCACCATTTGATTTAGGAGGGTGCTATTCGCGAGCTGAAGAAGAGTATCTATGGACTCAAGCAAGCCGGATTATGTTGGTTTGTGCGCTTCAGAGATTTCCTCGTTAATGATGTTGGATTCCGGCCAAGTCTTACGGACCCTTGTCTCTTTATTCGGAAGAACTGCTTTCTGGTACTTTATGTTGATGACGGTTTGATATTTTCGACTTCACGTCGAATGGGGAGAAGATGTTGAAGAAGATCGAGACAGAGTTCGACGTCAAGTCGATGGGGTCTCCACGGTTTCTCCTCGGATGGAAAATTGATATGTCTGAAAGAGGAATTTTCATCTCGCAGCCGGCATATATTGAGAAGCTAGCGCAGAAGTATGGACCATTGAAAAGGGTCAGTCAGTACACCTATGAGTACATCTTTCGACGTGAATCGGCCTGGTACATTGGTGCAGGATTCAGACTACCGTGGTATCATAGGTTCCCTTATGTTTGCAGCTGTGGGTACGCGTCCTGATATTGCTTTTGCGACAAGTTCACTGAGCCGATACCTTGACCAGCCGACTAAGGCGAGAGAGGCTGCCGCAAGAAATCTGTGCGGATACTTGGAGGCTACCAAACACTGGGGAATCTTCTATGAAGCCGGGAACGACTTGAAACTTTGTGCGTATGCCGATGCAAGCTATGGGGGCGAGAAAGACAAGCGATCTCGTTCTGGCTATCTGGTATTCATCACAAATGCCCCAGTCTACTGGGGGGCGCGCCGTCAGACACTTGTCACCCTAAGTACTTCTGAGGCAGAGTATGTCAGTCTTGCAGAGTCTTGCCGTGATGTAAAAACTGCTTTGAATTTGCTATCTGAGCTAGGACGAGCCACTGATCAATCTGTAGTTTGTTACGAGGACAATCAGACTGCTAAGAAGATGGCTGAGGAATTGACCACCAAGCGCAGTAAGCATATTGATATCAAATATCATTATGTGCGAGAGTTATGCGCAAAGAAGATCATCTCATTGGAGGACTGCCGGTCTGAGTTGATGGTTGCTGATGCCTTGACCAAGGCATTGCCTAAGGTTGCTTTCGTGAAGCACCGAAGTCATATGATGAAACGCCGCTGCTACCGATGTGCTGTCGTGTCTACATCTCTTTGTCGTTGTGGCTAGTTTGTGGGGGAGATACATATCGAATGATGTCCGATGACTATGTCTTGCGTCCATGGGGGAGTGTAGAAAAATCATATTGTCAAAGGTGAATGATGTTTAAGTGTTGGACTCAGACCTAGTCCATCGAGGAACCAATTATCTAAGTATGTTTTTGTATGTTGTGTTTACGAATGTGGTTCGTACGCTGATTATGTTTGACCTATTATACGTGTGATTTTGTTACAGGTGTCATTTGATAGGAAATGGGTTTCCCTTTCATATGACACCTTATTCAAGTTGTTTGAGTGAATATTCATTGAGTTATGAGTCTTGGAAGTTTAAGTGTATTTGAAGAAATTGTGTTTGTATTTTTTAGAGATGGAATCTAAAAATAGATCGCGCACGTCCGTTGGAATTTCTTTGGCAAAGGAAATTTTCGAGCCGAAAGGGCCGTTCAATTTTGACGAAAAATAGTATAAATACGGAATACAAAAGTAAATAAAGAGGACTTTCACAGAGTTGAAAAATTAACATAAAATGTGACCTTTTCTAATGAGGTTATTTCTTACATATTTGATTATGTGGATTATGCAGTATAGGGGGAATACCTGCTGACCATTAGTCTCAACACTGCTTGGTAAAGACTGCTGGGGTAGCGCCAATCTATGTCCTGGCGGTTCTGGGCTTGTGTTCTGAAGTAGCAGCATCCGACAAGCTTTCCTGTTCACCGCGCTACCATCAAAGTGGATCGGACAATCAATAGCTCCTGCTTCTTGTGCCTTTGCATTAGCGGTAGATGCATATCCGAATGGTTGCTCACCCGTCTGTTTTGATACAGGCCTCGACATTAGGTTGAGGGAGAGCTTTTGATCGCTAACTGATGTTAATGAAAATGTTTGAATGTGGGTTGCTATCACTTCATGGTTGTTGTGCGTAGGTCTAAAGAACCGCGTCTTGTTTGTAAATGTATTGCTCGGTCGAATGTTGATCTTGTCGATGTGTATCGTATACACCGAGTCGCGTATCAACGCCGTCCTATCCTTCACTACACATAGTGTATTAGACATTACTTCATTCTTTACCTTAAATGCTTGAAGTTATGAAATTTGATAGTGCTACCACTTGCACACGTTTGCACTATGGATGAAAGCACAGCTCTAAGTGCTGATCCAGGGCCCGCAAAGATAGAATCTACAGGTGATGCATTGCTTTGTAACTGAGATAATATTGTTCGTCTATCCGGAAAGAATTGAAAGAGAGAATTCTCTCTGAGAGGCATATAGGTACCTGGAGATTTGGTCCACATTATATGCGCGTTTGCCATAACATATGAATTAATTGGAAACCGCCATTTGAATCGATTTATCCCCCGCATTTGAATTTGTTCAGCAGTAGATTGGTAGAAAACTGCCTTATCTCTACCAGTAGCCTTCTCCAATAGATGCTGTGCTCGCTTCAGTAGTATCTGACATACTGATTGCCAAGTGTGTATTGGTACGCTGCAGGGTACCAGCATATCTGTCGTGTCTTCTACATGTCTCACACGCTGTACTAAGCCGCTATATCTGCCAAATTATTGGAGACTAATCTCAACATAGGTATAGATTCTACATAAGAGTGTTCCTTCTTATAATCAGTTCTTTTTACTGAGCAGTGGGAGGGTGTATACACAGATATACACACATATTCTTTCTGTTCACTGGGAGTGAGGTGTATTCGCTGCACTAATGGTGTAGTGGCGATCTCGGAATGAATTGATCTTGTAAATAATATTCGCTTACTATCTCGCTGCTCTTCTACTTACCATTGTTTATGAAGGGGTAGCGGATTTCTGTCTAGATTATTGAACTCTCCAATTGTACCATTCTCCATACTTTCTACGACTAGCGCATGATGTACTTCATTTGTTGCGATTGCTCGTTTTCGAGCTCGCTCTGCTGATCGATTTGTTTCTAGTAATTTCTTGCCAGCGCCTATACCCTCGAGACTGCATAATTCGTTGTAGTCAATAAGGAGTCGTTGTCGTGAGCTTCCTTCCCGTACTAGTGTATCTTTGGGAGATAGGGTTTTGAGATGCATGGTCGGAGATGCAACAAGAACTGTGCATAATTCTCCACCCTTCTTTTGACCTAGTACCGTGGGATGGAAGTGTATGATGCATATACGATAATCACTACGAGTCCAGTACAACCTCTCAACGTCTGCGGCTGTGAGATCACCATCGGATTCAAATGAACGTCAACATGCGCCTATCCAAGCTTCTCGCATCATGCTGCTGATATATATCTTTTGCTGCTTTGTTATTTATGCGGCCTTCCCCGGTCTCGCCTTAGTATACGCTCTATGGCATGGGATGCGGAAGAAGAGCACCTCCTTCCCCTCCCAAATATCACCGGTTCTATTGCTGCACGTGACAACAGCACACGACACCATAAAACTGCGATTAGCAACAAACACGCCTAAGGATCTATGTATAAACACATATCTGTGCTTGAAGTCAGTAGTAAATATATGATGAACCTTTTTGCCGCCAAATTTTTATGCAGCATGGGCTGTGTAGAAAAATCATATTGTCAAAGGTGAATGATGTTTAAGTGTTGGACTCAGACCTAGTCCATCGAGGAACCGATTATCTAACGATGTTTTTGTATGTTGTGTTTACGAATGTATTTCGTAGGCCGATTGTGTTTGACCTATTAAATGTATAATTTTGTTACAGGGGTCATTTGATAGGAAATGGGTTTCCCTTTCATATGACACCTTATTCAAGTTGTTTGAGTGAATATTCATTGAGTTATGAGTCTTGGAAGTTTAAGTGTATTTGAAGAAATTGTGTTTGTATTTTTAGAGATGGAATCTAAAAATAGATCGCGCACGTCCGTTGGAATTTCTTTGGCAAAGGAAATTTTCGAGCCGAAAGGGCCGTTCAATTTTGACGAAAAATAGTATAAATACGGAATACAAAAGTAAATAAAGAGCGCTTTCACAGAGTTGAAAAATTAACAGGCTGTTTTGTTTGTCTCTAAATTTTGAATGTCATTCACAAAAAAATAGAAGGATGTAGGCTTGTTTTTTTCTGAACTGCTATTTATAGATTTTGGTCCTCGCGTCAATCTCCAATATCCACTAAATTCCATTTTTCTTTCTTTTTTTTCTCTTTCCTTCAATGGAGCTTTATTTATAATAGCAAATGTATCAACGAAACTTACGTTTTTAAGTCTTATCTACACCTTAATCATGTGGTCATGAACACTTAGTACTTCTAATGAAAATATTCAATAGAGAACATATAGAGGTGCGCCCTGTGTGATCGAGAATATTATGGCTCTTCCTAAGTGGCAGTCCCGATCATTATACAATCACTGCTAAATCCTAACTGACTTGAATTGTATCTTCTTTTATTTTAACGTAGTCGGAACTTAGTAATATTCACTGAAGTATACATTCATAGTACATTTCAAAGTAGACCAACAATTTAGTGTCATCTCAAACTATGGATGACACAACCGGCTTATTCGTCTCCTCAATTCAATCAGCAAATAATCAAAAGGATTGAATGTAGTTCATTGACAGTTGGTCCCGCATAGCGTAACAATACTCTTTCCCACGAACGTATTACTTCTCAACTATACCTCTTTCCTTTCCAGAGCAATCTAGCTACAACTTATATAGATGCGATTGTAGACACACTCGTTAGTATGTTAATTTTTCCTCGTATTTAAAAGCACCCCTTCCGTGCTGTTTATAAGCTTTCTTCATCTTTCTATGAATTCGCACAACTAGTCTAGAGTAAGCGCTGACCTGAAGAAAAACTATATTCGAACTCGATGGCATCACCTTCCACCGATATGATCGTATTGATATACCTTAAGCGCTCTCTTTCGTGTTGAATGCGTATAGTTATTGTTCAGTTTTTTAACCACATATCAATGCCTTGGAACTATTGCCTTCCTATCTAAGCAATCTTTTCTGTAAAGCATATCAATGTATACAAAATACGAATACGTACATAAGCTTTAAATTTTATAACTAACAAATTGAAAACGACTTACTTGAATACGCATACGAGTGTAAATTTCACTTGTAAATGTGGCAAAAGGATGCTTGGAAAGTATTATGTTTAGGAGCCACTGAAAATAATTTTACGATGAAAATAGGGCTGTGCACGTAGATACATGAGGCCGCGGGATGGGATACTTAGCTTTGGTCCGAACAGAAAGTCATTATGAGCTATATATATACGACATATTGAGGGCTCTTTCTTAAGAATGCGATAAAGCACGATATAAAAACGAAATCTATCTGAGGTGCTGCAAACCTTTAAGTAGAATCATTTCTAATATTTACTGTTTTTGCTATCAGTTACCTGACCCAGAACACATTCCAGTAGCATGCGTGCCTCATAAAAGAAAAAAGTGCCGAGATGAAGTCAATCTGTTGTTCGAGCATTCAAAGGAGCATTGCAACAAATAATAAAGCAATATCGTATATGTTTCAATTTGATTTCTGTCGCTGGCTCTAACATTTTTGCTACAGTGAGTACACATATGTACCTTTGTGACCATCGCAAGTTGTTCTGCACGTGTTAGTTTACCACGTATGACGGGAGGCAACCTCTGTAGTTCGTAATGAAACTACCACCAATCCAACGGCAACTTCAAACGCATTAACATTCAGTTTTTAACTTCAAGAAAAATCGCTATTTAAATTCTAACAATTCATAATTGTGGATGATTTTTTAATGTTATTTAAGTTCAAATATTCATACTACAAATACATCACCGATGATTGCATGGTATACAAATTAAATATCAACCAAGCTATCAAAAATAATCAAAATATTATAATATGATGTCTAAACGTCGACCAAACTATATGTAAGCAGATCTCTACGGTTCGTTATCCATGCTTGTCCATACAATCTTTTAGCATACAGTACTTATTCAAACCGTTTCGATATGCAATGCACCAAAATAATTTCGATATTGCAAACAGAAAGTTGAACTATCCATAGTAAGGGATGTATATTTGAGTTGAGTTATAACATACAACCAGTGTGTGACACTTAACTTTTGTTTATTTAATTGCAGAGCCGTAAGAACAATACACAGATCTTCATGCATATTTCTCTATGCCCCACCTTATAAACGTACATAGGACCAGTAGTATGAATGTATGAAACGGTGCAGCTCTCACCGATTCCATGCCACATAGTAATAACAAGGTGCACATTTGATTCCTACATATCTCGGCGAATATTTTAGAGATTGTGAACTGCAACAGGGGTTAACACAACAATCTTACAAATAGTATCAGTAACATCTTGGCACACTACAAGAGCATCTAGCAGTTTTGCATTCGCAGCTGTGCAATCGTCGAAAATCACTGAAGCGTGGCTATCAGTGAAATGATGAATGGCATCGCTGGCAATACTTTCATCGCGCAGTGGCATCGGCTGATAGGTCGAGACTGTTACTTTTGATGTTATCGTTCGGCATATAACTGAATTTTCTATTGGATTTCCTCTGTCAATCTGTCTTTGCCGACTAGGCAGTGATTACAGACAAGCTTTTGTCGAGCCATATCGATGACTATGATTGTTGCTACAGTCAATGATATAAAATTGAGCTATCTTTGCTTTGGAATATTCCAAACTCCTACTACCTCAAATTAAATTGCGTATACCTCATGCGCTCGTTTGGCCATATCGTTTTCTAACAAAATCTGAATCATCTGAGAGCAATTGTAAAACCCCAATTTTCTGTCGTTTGTGAGATACGTGCTTGTACGATAAGACGTTTGTCTGTGAGATACATTGCTAGATCGCATCCTCTTACCATATTCATGCTGTATAGTGTACGCATATGGCGAATATCAATAGACACTATATTCGAGCCCACCCAGGTGGCATTATTTTGTTATAGAAAGCTAGACTATTGTTCAAGGAAGAATTTCTATAAGATATTGTAACCGTACTAGTAAGGCTACCTTATCCTTGCCAATCTGTACGATGCCATTTTTTTTGCATAGATACACCAAGACCGTTACATCCCATTCACATTCAAGGGCGTATACATGCGGGTGTTCTGCACTGATATTTGAACCAGCTAGTAGTGTAAGTCCATGAGATAGCTCATTAGAAGTCATTATAATTAGCACATACACAGAGGTACCATGAGATTACGCTTGTATATATTCACTTCAGTACAAGCAGTAGGGGGTTTGGGTGGAATACACTTTACCATTTTGATATTGTTTTCAGTACGAGTGCTGCTGCAACTTTGTGACTGTACTCCCAAATATGTTTTACCCATTTAGACAAGTACGAGGGTGAGCATAACGTCATAGTCAAAAAGCAAAATAGCAACAAGATGAAGTTGAATATGTATGTCGTCACAAGTAAAGCCTAAAGCATGGTTGACATGTATGCAATAGTGACAAAAGGCGGGGTTGTCTGCTGTGTTGAACAGCGCATTTTTTTAATAGAAACAGGGTCTGCGATGTTGTTATGTTATTACATATACCAGTTTTATTACCTTTACATGATATATATCTATTTATTTAATAGCTGTAGCACGTCTATCAACATACTAACCTTATAAGTTTCGATGACAAGAAAAGGTAGTAATAATTTTTGTACATTAATGAACTAATGTATCTATACCACCTATTTATTTATTCATTGACATTGTGGGGTTGCGGGGCTTATGTGTATTATACAAAATCTGCCACTGTGAAACAAGAAGCATTGACAGTAGACGCTCTCACTGGTACGAGCCTAGAATTCAAGCGATCTAAAACCGAGAATCAAAATTCATCCGATATACTCAAAGACATACATGAAACACGGAACGAGCTGAAAAGACATTGATGATGAGACTTACTGTATTCAAAATTGAGTATCGACGAGTCGTAGAAGTGAATGCTGCACATGAGAAAGTCCAAACTGCTATTGCAAAGGCATTCTCGAGCCGCAACGTAGTCGATTCATAGAAAATCTGTGGGCTCCAGCTCGTTGGTAATGGTGGGTTCAGCATCGATAGAGCACCTGCACTCCAGCACCCTTAGTTCAAGACAACATTAGGCGCAAATCGAACAGTATGCTCCATCGCAAAATTATATAATTCGGACACCACTGCCTTATACCTCAAAGTCCGTCGAGCATTACCAATATGGAGAGCTTACGGGACGTAGTATTATGAACCTGGGAGTAGTTAGTTCTGCTGCTTAAACTACTCGTGCTGGTACGTCATAATTCTTGGAGTTAAGACGTAACAGCACTGAATAAATAACTTATGCTGTATGTACCACTATCCTATTCCAGTCCGTTTATATACACAACTCTTTAAGTTGTTGTGTATAAAGTTGAGGGACGAGGATAGTGGAAAACTCCCACCCGCAGCCACCCGGTTCATCCCATATTTATAATTTTTGCACCGTTTTAGCAATGGATAGTTAGCTCTGCTGCTTAAATCACTCGTACTGGTACGTCATAACTCTTGGAGTTATGACGTAACAGCACTAAATAATTTATGCTGCAGCACTATCCTACTCCAATCCGTTTATATACACAGCTCTTAAGTTGTTGTGTATAAAGGGACGAGGATAGTGGTCACTATCCTCATCCCGTATTTCTCACTACTCGAAATACTTCCTTCAACTTATTGTTGAAGCGTGGGCTCTCCTTCAACTACTAATCACAAAACCATGGAATGGACGTTGAAGCTGACAACCTTCCAGTACCAGACAATCGAATAGAAACCTTGACCATTATTAGAGAGATTGAGGAAAGAGGATACACTGTTCCTGGGACAGGACCTCACTATCTTTACCGGCTCCGGTCTTCCATAACTGGAGTCTCAACTGCTGACCACATAACATCGGTACAAGACTGCGCTACCGCATCCAACGGCGAGAAGAGTACCGGTGTTTCGAAAGAAGTTGCTAACTCGGGTTTGGTACAAGAAGTACGCTTTTTCAAAGGACTAACCAGCTCACCAATAAAAGTGTCCTCGTAGTACGACTCTCAAAAGCCCGTCGTACAGAAGGAACTGGTCAACATTCTGACCTGGGTCAATTTGTTGGCCTTCACACACTCAAACAAATCGATTTAGGTGGTCTATCAGCATACCACCGAGAACAACCTTATCGAGGCGTCATCCTAGAACGCATAGAGGATATAGGACGAACCGTTGAACTCAAGCAAGCAACTACGTGTTAAGGAGGGATCAAGCTTTGCTGATCTCGTTGAACAACAAGTTCGTCCAACTTATAACAACACTCCTACTGTCGCACGCTACGTGAAAGCGACAAAGAAGAAGCAGCACGAATTAGCCTTGACACGAGGTAAGCTCAATGTAAAAAAAGAAGACTAATTCGGACACCACTGCCTTTATATATATATACATACATACATACATATATATATATATATATATCATTATCAATACATGATCATGTGGTCGCCTCGGCATCAAGTGTCAACTATGGATGGTACTCTCACGACAGTTCAGTACTCGTGGCAGCAAAAGTCAGAATATAGCGCACTGGCCTTGATAGGTAGTCGCTTCATTGTTGTTCCTTCATTCATCGAAAACACGATTACAGAAACCTTCTGCGTACCGAATACAATTTTCCTCCGTTTCTGAACTACTTCAGTCTACCAAATCTGGTCAAAATACTATGAGATAGCAGTATCTGAACTTACCTAGACTTGTCGTTCATTCAGGGTAAAAAAATAAAAAAAAGATGTAGCAAAATATTACAAGAAGAGCACGCAACCAACCTGGTACCATTTTTTTTTAATCGAAGCACTTATCTATCATATAGTTGTAGATGCAAGTAAGTAGGACTCTATTCAGTATGCCAAACCCAATCCCATACGTTGATATATGCGTGAACAATGCACTGAGTGAGGGCTAAACAATACTACCAAGAACACATACAAAAGATTGAACATCGACATGATATTTTGAGAATATTGTGTAAAATTTCACAAAGGTACATCATAGACAAAGAAAAACTCAACAAATCACACCGACATGACTCAGCATTTGTTTAATTTCTTTCGTACACCTGCTGAAAGTAAGATATTTGAAATCCTCGTCGGAACTATCGCTATTGAAATATATCTTATCCTTATACAACGCAATAACCAATAGTTGGGAGACTGATCATCGTATAGACTGAAGATATTGTATGCTTTCATGCCTTACAAATAAAGTAAGCGTAATGGTAACAAGTACAGCGAGTTTGATAGGAAGGATTAAAACGATATTTACTTAAGCCATGTTTTTATCAAAGCCTCTGCACTATATGAATAGAATAAAGCCCCGATGGCTTGACGATCTCAGATACTAGTCACGATTTTGCATACGGAATGTTCGCTCTTGCGAGGCTTGCACATGCAGCGCATCTGGCGGCGATGAGGATAATCAAAATCTTATGCCACGGGCCATCTGTGACCTGGTTCGAGCAGTAAGCTAACTTGTAAGAATCAGCTTAGAGGGATACGACAGGCTCTAATCGCTGCCTTCATTTCCCCAGTTGGTTGCGCGTGCTTCTCGACATGCAGGTTGTTGCTAGACCCGTCATGGCGTCTACCGTATAATGGCCTTTGTTGAGTGCCATCTAGACAGTTTTACTGTGGTGTAAGTCAAATCGTCTACTAGAACGACGAAGATTATATTTTTAAGTGCTAAACTGACCTGGCTCTCATCCTTTGCGCCTCAAAGAATTGCGCTTCTGCAGATGTTGTCGAATAAACAGATAGTTTAGATCGAGAGTATTCGCATCGAACCTTACGCCATACTCAAACACTCTGGTACATATGGGACATACACAACTACTGTTTTCTCAGAGAGATAACTTGCATATTCGACTAGACAATGAATTATCAAGCGTTATGGTTCATAATCATATCGAGGAAAACGGGTCCTCAGGAAAAGACGGCTGTCTTCCGAAAAACATACCTAAATCAGCGATGACCATGTCAGCAACACTTTCAGGCTCCTCAGTATCACCTCTCCTTTGTGCCAGTACTTCGAAGTCGTTCTTGATGGTGTCCATTGTGTCCTTAATGATAGATTGCCAAAAAAGTATTCATATCAGGGTATTGCTACCCAATACTGGCACAATTAGCGTGAATCTGCATCATTTTAAAGAATTCTAGAGCGATACCACCCTCAGAGTGGGCAGAACAGAAAGTAAGCCAAAGTAGAGCCTTGAACCAACACTGTTTAACATCTCTATAGAAAATGGTATACCTCTTTGCTTATAACGCCATTCTTTTCGTCCTGAACGTGCGAGCGAGCCCGTTCGTCTTCGTAGTCCTGAAAGCCGTGTTTGCCTTGGAACAACGCAGACCCTCCTGAAGTAAACGTAGGACAATGGTAAAAATGGTTACAATTCAACCGTCAGCAACTACCTAGCCAGCAAAAAAAAAAACTAAAAGAAAAACAAGAAAACAAATAAAGAAAAACTAACAATACTGAATGTGTTTCAAATGGGTCATATGCACAGAAAAGAGCATTACCTGGTGCAGAAAGATCTAAAGTCGGTATAAATTCCTCGAAGTCTGCGGGCATCTCTTGGTTGTATACGTTAGAGTGCAAGTCCTCACTCCGACAAGGATGATGTAGAGTTTTTCGTTGCATTACTTCATCCTGCAATGAATTGTGATTGGATCAGTACCATTGATTGGAGCCAACAACACATGCGGAAGGAATATGATTGAACTGATTCTGAACTCGGGCACAGTCTAATGACCTCACGACAGATTGATAACTGCCGGTGCCATACCAAATCTCCTGAGTAACACTGTTTCTTTACTCCAGATTTCACAATGGAGTACGGTAAGCCGGAGGCGGAGAGTACCCAATGGTCACGGTGTAGCGATCTGGAGTTTGGTAAAGATAGATATACATGATTAATCACGAATGGCTGCATCTCTCCTTGAGTAAAGACTCATCGGTCTTTATAGCCAAATGTTGAATCATGTCATTACATACTGTATTTGGCTTTTAGTAGTATTTCCCGCGACGATAGCAAAAACGGGAAGTACGGTGATACCAGCTTCGACTTTCTGATGGTTGAAGAAAAGGTGCGTTTGTGGTTGAAATCGAGGCTGTTATTTCTAACTTTCAATGACTTCAACATCCTAGTAAAAATTGCAGTGGTGCGAACATACATTTTTGTCCGTATATGTTTGCATCAGCTGATGGACATTGAGTGCGGAGGATCGGAATGTATCCTCGGCCGTGTCTTGCCAAAGATGTAACAACGTTCGCAGGAGCTGTGCGGCCGTTTCGATGATGGCATTCTTAGGGGCTCGCTTCTATTTCAGTTTCATGACGGGAGGGGAGGAGTGAGGTGGTTGAGCGAAGAGAGTGATTGGGATGTTCGTCTCCAAATTGAAAGAAAATACAACGACTTGACAGACTCTAAACGGATGAGTTGTGGTACTGATGAAGAAGTTCGCTACGAACTTGCCCTCTGTTGGTTGCATAGTCTGTTTCTCGCTCTGATCAACGATATATAAAACACATTACAGAAGAACTAAGAACAATTTATCTAATCTGTATACTGTAAGACAACTAGTCCACCAAATCACGGAGCTTCACCTGTATGAAGTGGTAAGGACGGCATACTGAGCCTAGATATAGAGAAATGCAATCACCTGGATCTTATGCAGAAGAGCCCTGTAGCACTTTTTACTCAAGTCGTGGGCTTGTCGCTGATGTTGACCATACTGTGCCGCGGATGCATGTATTTCTTCAATCGTTTCTCCAACAACAGCTATAGGATAGCATCACAGGCAAGACTGAGTAAACATAATAAAAACAGGGGTTCTAAAAATAATGTTAGGTGACATGTAAATGGCAACAACATCATGTACAAGCACAGAAAGACGCCCTTACCATACTCAAGCTTGAAACTTGAAGCAAAGCCACCAGCCCAACTTACATCTTCGCTGGAGCTTCTCAGACAAGATCTCAGCCGATGCACAGGTGTCAATCGGAGACTTTTTCTTTGAATTTCGGTCCATACCATTGAAACCTATGGCCAACACATCATCATCGACACTCAGCGACTGTAAATAGAACGCACCATACGATCAGTAAGTGTCCGACAGTCAGCGTGGCAAACCCATTAAACTTTTTATCGCGATTATTACTAGAATGGTACAAGATATAATCCTAAACCATATGAGCCACCTACCCTATCCTCGGACTGCACTGCACCTTGCTGTCGTTTCCACAGGGCCTGTGCAGTAGATGAAGGGGAGCATCACAACAACAAAAAAAATGAGGCCAGATAGAGGAAATCGATCGCAGACGCTATTCTATGGCGGTCAAGCACACACACGTATGACCGAAATGCGATTGAACTAAACAGTGCCACCCGTAGAGGGGAGGAATTGTACCGCTTGCTGCCCAACCATCTAACCCCATACCATTTCAAGGTTCATCTTGCTGTTTGGAAACTCCTGTGTCCGAAGTATGGACCAACTGTTTGACGCATAGAAAGAAGAGCAACGGGTCACTGGACAGCAAGAAACTAAACATGAAGCGCACCAAGACTATAGTCGTGCACGCATGGGTTGTCAGACACACAGCCAAATCCAAGAGTATACTATATACTATAAGGAAAGAGAGCTTCCATGCAAATCGAACTAGCTGTCAATACAGAAAGCCTCCGACTGGTCAAACAATGCACACTACACAACTTACCCATTCAGCAGGCTGACAGTGGATTTTGATACACACTTTAGATGCTCCGTTGCAGGTGATGGTAGTATAGCAAACAGTGCCTCTATCGGCATCCAGGAATCAATGATATCTTCGACCTGCGCGTCACCTAATAAATATGCGGCGTCCAATAGCCAGTCAATTTATGTAAACTACGAGAAAAGTATCTGTATCGAAGATGCGAGCTGTTGAAGTAGTTGATTATTAGTTGCAGACAAATGGGAATACTTACAGTCCGCACAAATCTGGTCGTGAGCCGGGTAGAGATCAACTAGTCTCATGACAAGTGATTCAATCCGATCCAAGAAGAAGGCATTCTTAGAGACTTGATAGCTGGACACCAACGGAGCAAGAATCTGTATGATAAAAACGATGGGCATTGATAGATATTCATAGCAAGTTGGCTGATAGAAAAATGAATAATAAGAACGCCTAAGTACCAGCAAATGGGAACAAGACTCGAAATTAGGCAATTGGAGAGGCGTTGAACGGTTGCATGAAATCTAATAACGAACATATACGGACCACAACATACCTTGATTGCGGTGGGAAAGTCCTGTGGCTCGTAGCACCAATCGGGTGCACTATCAGAATGGCGAACAAGTAAGAGGCCAATATGATAGAAAATGGTAAGACGAAAGAAAAGGCGGTAGAAGTGGCTGTACTAACTTGCAACCCTGACAATACACATATCTCGAAAAAGATAAAGCGCTGACACCGAAGTATAACCCTAATAGAAACGAAGATGCAGTCGACGACGCTATACCTTCGTGAGCAGCTCATGCAGAACTTGTGGATTATCCGCCAGAAATGTGGAAAACAGCCAACGACACAGACAACACCGAAAACAAGTGCAGACATCAGGCTTATTCCTCAAAACCGTGATACATACTTGCGAACTAGTTCAACTCCGCAAAGGAATTGTCGATCGAGTCCAAGAATATGCAGAACCGGGATTGATTCCAAGGTTTTGATAGAGGGGCAGCGATCTGAGGGCATCGGTGGAATGACAAACTCAGTCTCTTTCAACTAGTATATAAATTGATAGAAAAACAAATCAGCTAATATTTATTCATGCCGCCGTCTGGTAGATATCATATTATCGTACCGTGCTGGTCACAGACAAACATATGAATAACGAAGTGCGGATTCCTGTACATTATATGAATTCACCAAGTCGATCTACGATTATTTTTTTCATTCAGTAAACATGCCCAAACAGCAGGTAACCAACACACACACTAAAACCCTAGCTCAATCGCATACGATCTATCGATCATATAATCCGATCTCGATATACGAAACAGACTGCGGATAAAATATAATCTCTACAATTCAATAAGTTCATCTGTATAGCTCACGATCTCTCAATCATATTAACTTACTTTGACCACTGGTTTGATTGTGGATATATTCTAAAATTTACAATGCAATCAGTACATCTGTAGATCTCTTGATCTTAGATAAGTATTTAGACCACATAAGATTCATTATATGTAAACCTGTAAGTATTATTCTGTATATATGTACACGTAAACACACTCAGACACACACACAAGCACGCACATAATATATCTATATATATATACATAAACATAAAGCATAATTTAGATATATATCTCTATTGTAAATATTTGTATAAGTTAATATACGTATACACTTTCACGCACCAATATATGTATTTCTATATATATATATATATATATATATATATATATATTTTATGCGTGTGTATGTTATTGCATTTTTTCACACACAAACAAACACACACAACATATATATATATATTATAAAACTAAAAATATATACATATATATATTATAAAACTAAAAATATATACATATATACATATGTACAGTATTATATAATAATACGATACTTAATATATAAATATTGGAGAACAAATTTGGCAGAGAAAAATTTCTCTCTTGGTCCAACATGAAACACTATTTATCTAATTTTCCGATATCAGCATCCAATTTCTTCCAAATGTGCTTGTATACAACCAATTGTTGTATATATCGAAATGTGTTATGCGAGTCTCATCCTATTTGTACACGATGAACATATATTACGCAAAAGTATTTTTGCGCACATTCAGTGTTCGCAAAAGTATCACTATGTTAACACCACGCATTAAAAATATACGACTCTAGCCACATGAACACATACAGATGCATTTATACGTGCCCAAACTATAATATAAGAAATATAATTATCGACTTGGGGGTATACATACAAAATACGATTCCAAATATGGAAGCATGTAAGCAGTATTTATAAATAGGTACACATGAAATACACTCAGACCAACCCGGACATACGCACATAATATATATATATTCCTATAACATACCTATATACATTCATACATACATACCTACATATATATATATATATATATATATATATATATATATATAAAGCACACACACACACATATATATATATATATATTTCTATAACATACATACATACATACCTATATATATATAAATATATTACTATTAATATACACATGCACAGTCAAGTACACACGCAAAAAACATATATATTCTATAGATATGTATATGTATGTATGCATATATAGATATATATATATATACATATGCATTACACATACATACATACATACATATTATAGATGGATAGATATATATGCATAACTAAAAATTATATTTTTTTTACACACACATTATGCATGTATAGTAATATAATCTAGTACGACACTAAAAAACATGTGCTTTATTTTTGTGTATTTTTATATATATATATATATATATATATATATATATATAACATATGTATGCACCTATATATGCATATATATACATATACATATATATTTACATATATATATACATATTATATCATGTTATATATATATATATATATATATATATATATATATATATATATATATATATATATATATATATATATATATATATATATATATATATATATATATATATATATGTATATATATATATCTTATAAATATATATATACAACCATATATATATATATATATATATATATATATACATTACACATCATATATATATATATATATATATATATATATATATATATATATGAAGTACAACACTATATATACATGCTTGCCTTTTACCCTTCTCATCGTAAGTTGATTGTTTCAAGTTCTTCCATACATATTGCAAATCTAATACAACAGTCTTGTGAGTCGTATAAAAACTGATCTAAGAAAGAGAATGAATGCGATATTTTATCTCTTAGAGCTGATACGTACCTGTGGTAGCTATTGAAATTGATTGCTCCCAAGTTTTGACCACCGAATCTGTAATAGTCGGAAGTACTCCTTCTGTTTTTTTTTTCTTTTCTCTACATGCGGAGCGAATTCACGGCGATATATACTCATTAGATTACAACATTCATTCAATCGTCAACTTTGTCTATATTTTTTTCTGCTGAAGTATTTAATTGTTTATAGCTCCGATCGAGCGTTCAATCTTCGATGTAGGATATCACTGTAATGTAACGATGAACTACGCGCCACAACGACATATCATATCTTTCTTTCTCGATATGTTTTCAACACTGATAAGCTCAATAACATTTTCCCAGAGCTATACCATATACCTTGTTTACGTGCTCTTTCCAGTATCTTATCGGCTATAAAGTTTCTTTTTGTTTCGATATTCTCTAAGCTATCATCCTTCCCATAATCTGCTGTTCCGTTCAACCCCCCAACAACTATACCTGATGCGACGTCGAGTAATACAGTAAAGAAAACAGCTAAGACAACTAGTACCTTCATTTCTGCTATATAGTAGACAACGTAGACTTTAATACGACTTTGACACGTGTGTATGCAGGGCGCAATATTAATACATTACCATTACCGTTTAATACACACAAGAAGCGCCTCAGGTGGTGTGTGTGGGGTAAAATATATACATTATTTAGATGCCTTTTTATAACTTCCAGTTCGGTCGCCATGACGACCTACAGTCGAAACCAGTGCTCATTTCTCCAGTGTCCGGTCACTGTCTGAGAGTCTGAGACTGAGTCACTGAGTCACCGATACTTCTAAAAATAACTTGAGCCGCTGCCCGTCGGCAGTCTAAAGTCTGAACCACCATTTTTGCAAATTATATTCATTTTAAAAAAAATATTAATAAATAAATAGAACAATCTGACATATGTACAGCTGACAAAGGGCTATATAAAATATGAAACTTTAGGTGACCCAATCCTATATAGGCCAAAATTGTCTCGAATGGTCCATTTGCCTTTTTTTGAGGGACTGTGGCGGACGATTGGTCAGTAAAGTATTTAATTGATACTATATATATCTCTAGTTTTCCAATAAAAATTCAGAAGATCAAAAATAGTGAAATAACGCGTGTGCTACACTGCTAGCCTCCAATCCCCCTCGTGATTGCGATTTTTGAATAGATCTGAGTAGGAATGAGAGACTGAGCCTGGCACTCTTGAAGGGAGTCAAGGCCTTGTTGGTTTGGCCTTGTCCTGCTCTTAATATGACAGAATTGACACACGCCCCAATTTTTAAATGTTACATGTACAATTATCGAGTTTATTAGAGAGAAAACAAATCTATTTATAGATTTAGAACATGATATGTACGATGTTGTATACGAGCGCATGTTTAAATTTTTTTCGGATGCTGATATGGTAAATTTCGGAAAATTGTTTTTCATGTTGGACCTAAAAAAGAATATCTCTCTGCCAAATTTGTTCTATGACTATTCCATCCATGGCCAAATTTGATGCAAAACTTATAATCTATATATAGAATGTATTTGGAGCACGTCAGCCAAACAGCCAATATTACCAAACACGCTCCCCATTCGGACATAGACAGTTAATAATATTGAATATTCAAACAGATCAAATTGGGCCACTGGACACGGTGAAAACATGCTGTGGAGATATTGCGGAATAAAATACGACCACTCTTTAAGGTCAGTCTCTAAGTGTGATATACCCCATTACTGTAGTCGCGCCTTTCAGTGTAAAGGTCACCTAGTTATCACTCACTAGCTACGATGAGTATGTTCACGACCGTTGCCCGGGCAAAGGCCCCGGCTACCATGTCGCTAGCAAATATGACTGTGCGATGCATGTCGACCACAGTGATGTCCAAGTTGGATACCTTCCCTGAGGCTTTGCCTTTCGATAAGATGCGAGGAAAGCTCGATATTGTAAAGGGACGTCTTGGACACCCGCTTACACTTGCTGAGAAGATTGTATATTCTCATTTGGACGATCCCGTAAACTCAGATCTAGTTCGCGGCGAGAGCTATCTCAAGCTTCGTCCCGATCGAGTATGTTTCCAGGATGCGACCGCACAGATGGCTATGTTACAGTTCATCAGCTCTGGTCTACCCAAGGCTGCTGTACCTTGCACAATTCACTGTGACCATCTTATTGAGGCCCAATTGGGTGGCGATAAGGATCTGGCTCGTGCCAAGGACATCAACAAGGAGGTCTACGATTTCCTAGCGAGTGCTGGTGCTAAATATGGGGTATGTTTTTAACTTTAATTATGCAATGGCGTATTTTCGATAGTGTACACATTTATTCAATACGAGCAGTAGTATTCTAATATTATCCGCTATCACTTAAAGAACTGAAAATTACACGATAATACGATGCAACTAGTAGTATTCTGGTATTCTCCGCTGTAACACTAGTGCTGCGAGTGTGTTTTAAATATGCAAGTCCTGTCTGTTACTTTTCTTATCGTTGGTCAGTTGAACATTTTAATTTTGTATGTTTTCTTTTTATCGAACCACTATATTAGCCCGACACGATGTCGCGCAAAGTGCACGCCTTAGAAGCACAAAACAAGATTGAGGACAACAATTTGGTTGTATCGGTTCATTAATCTGTATTTAATCAACGAATTATCTGTAGGTTGGTTTCTGGCAACCCGGATCTGGTATTATTCATCAGATCACACTAGAGAACTACGTTTTCCCCGGACTTCTAATGATTGGAACCGACTCGCACACGCCCAACGGTGGTGGTCTCGGTGGTGTTTGTATTGGTGTTGGTGGTGCCGATGCTGTTGACGTTATGGCCGACATCCCCTGGGAGTTGAAGGCACCCAAGGTGATCGGTGTTAAGTTGACTGGTCAGCTCAGTGGATGGACTGCGCCCAAGGATGTTATCCTTAAGGTTGCAGGTATTCTTACGGTCAAGGGAGGTACTGGTGCCATCATCGAATACCATGGTGAGGGAGTTGACTCTATGTCGTGCACTGGAATGGCCACAATCTGCAACATGGGTGCTGAGATTGGTGCTACCACGTCTGTGTTCCCCTACAACCAAAAGATGGCCGAATTCCTGAAGGCTACCGGACGTCCCGAAATTGCCGAGGCTTGCGATCAGAACAAGGACTTGATTACTCCTGATGTGGGCGCCAGGTACGATCAGCTGATTGAGATTGATCTAAACTCTCTTGGTGTCGGAATCAACGGTCCCTTCACCCCCGATTGGTACCATCCCATCGAGACTTTCAAGGAGACCGTTGCTAAGGAGGGCTGGCCCGCAGAGATGAAGGTTGGACTAATCGGATCATGCACAAACTCATCTTACGAAGATATGGGCCGATCCGCATCTTTGGTCAAACAGGCGTTGGACAAGGGTCTTAAGTTTAAGTCCAAGTTCACCGTCACTCCCGGATCCGAACAGGTGCGTGCCACCATTGAGCGTGATGGTATCGCCCAGATCTTCCGTGAGGCCGGTGGCGTTGTGCTGGCTAACGCATGTGGCCCTTGCATTGGTCAGTGGGACCGAAAGGACGTGCCATCTGGAGAGCCCAACAGCATTGTGACCTCGTACAACCGTAACTTCGCCAAGCGTAACGATGGTAACCCCGCCACCAACGCCTTTGTTGCGTCGCCCGAGCTTACCACCGCGATGGCCATTGCCGGATCATTGAACTTCAACCCTCTCGAAGACGAATTGACGGCTGCGGATGGCTCTAAGTTCAAGCTTAAGGGTCCCCACGGAGACGAGCTACCTACCTCTGGCTTCGACACTGGAGAGGATACCTACCAATGGGCACCCAAGGACAGCAGTGCCGTAAAGGTGGTTGTTGACCCCGAATCGGCGCGTTTGCAGCTGTTGGAGCCTTTCAACGCCTGGGACGGTAAGGACTACGAGAAGTGCCCCGTGCTTATCAAGGCCCTTGGCAAGTGCACCACCGATCACATTTCGATGGCCGGACCCTGGTTGAAGTACCGTGGACATCTGGACAATATCAGTAACAACATGTTGATCGGTGCCCTGAACGCCGAGAACGACAAGACCAACTGCGTCAAGAACCAGGTGTGTATGGCTGGAGGTGCAACATGCGCTGCTTATAACTAGATTGGCATCCGCACAAAGCGAGGATTTTCAATGTCGTGTGTGTTCATTCGTTCATTTTTTTTGGCACCGCGTAATTCTGCATCCCCTCGTCTGTCCCTGTTGTTGCGTGTTTGATAATAACTCGGTTGTAGTCCTGGGCACAAATACGATTGGTACGTCAAGCGTACACCCTAGATACTCAATGACTATACACATTCTGAATTACAACAGGTTACTGGATCTGAGGGAGGTGTGCCCGATGTAGCACGCGAGTACAAGGCTGACGGCATCAAGTGGGTGGTTGTCGGTGATGAAAACTACGGAGAGGGATCCAGTAGAGAGCACGCCGCTCTTGAGCCCCGTCACCTTGGTGGTGTTGCCATCATTGTAAAGTCGTTCGCTCGTATCCACGGTATGTTTTCTGTTATATTTACAACCTGGGGTTAATCTCTTCAATTCGAAGTCATCTTTAGGGTTTTATTTAGGTGTATGTCCTTGCAATGCATACCCATTTCTTTTGCGGTGTAACGGAACGATTAATGTGCGCGTGTGACGTAACCACAGAGGGTTGGTATGATTTAACATGCTATATAATGAGTGTTACTCCAGCTCCACGACGTCAGAACGTCTGTAATATCACCTAAATATCACATCGCCTCTATCGATCTAACAGAGACCAACTTGAAGAAGCAGGGTATGCTTCCTCTAGTGTTCAACGACCCATCCGATTACGATAAAATCGACGGCTGTGATCAAATTACCATCAAGAGCACCGAGCTTGCGCCCGGAAGTGTGATCTCTGCCATCGTACACAAGGCTGACGGCACCACGCACGACATCAAACTTAACCACACATTCAACGAAGGCCAAATCGCCTGGTTCAAGGCCGGTTCTGCACTCAACAGCATGAAGAATGATATGTAAATTTATGCGAACTGAGTAATGGAATTAAAGATGTTACCATCTTAGTATTCATTGGAACACTTCGTGGCACCTTTGCCTAGATTGGGTGTAGCACATGATTTTTTTATAGTAGTTCACTATGCAGTACGTATGGAGGAATCATTCGGTGCCTATCATAGTTTTGCTTGATACATCCTTTTCATACATCACATGTGGGGTTTAGTATTTGTGAAGGAATCATCTGGTGCCTATCATAGTTCTGCTTGATACATCTTTTACATACATACATGTGGGGTTCCTACACTCGTCTAGTATGAAAGCGTCATTGGGATCAGGAGCTAATTATTGTTTATTCAATGTCTATATTGAAGTGAAAGCTCTGTTGGACTCGGTGTATTATTTCTTGTTTAATAGTTATGTCGAAGTGAAAGCTTCGTTGGGCTCAAGTATTAATTATTGTTTAATGATTATATCGAAGTGAAAAAGCTTCGTTGGGCTGAAGTATTGAATATTGTTCAATGGTTATATCGAAGTGAAAGTTTCGTTGGGCTAAAGTATTAACTATTGTTTAATCATTATATCGAAGTGAAAGCTGCGTTGGACTCAAGTATTAATTATTGTTCAATGGTTATATCGAAGTGAAAGCTGCGTTGGGCTGAAGTATTAAATATTGTTCAATGGTTATATCGAAGTGAAAGTTCCGTTGGGCTAAAGTATTAATTATTGTTTAATGGTTATATCGAAGTGAAAGTTTCGTTGGTCTCAAGTATTAATTATTGTTTAATGGTTATATCGAAGTGATAGCTGCGTTGGGCTCAAGTATTAATTATTGTTTAATGGTTATATCGAAGTGAAAGCTGCGGTGAAAGCTGCGTTGGACTCAAGTATTAATTACTGTTCAATGGTAATATCGAACTGAAAGCTTCGTTGGGCTGAAGTATTAATTATGGTTCAATGGTTATATCGAAGTGATAGCTTCGTTGGGCTCAAGTATAAATTATTGTTTAATGGTTATATCGAAGTGAAAGCTGCGTTGGTCTCTAGTATTAATTATTGTTTAATGGTTATATCGAAGTGAAAGGTTCGTTGGGCTGACGAACTAATTACTATTTAACGACTACTGAAGTGAAAGCTTCATCGGGCTTAAGAACTAATTATTGTTTAATAGCTACTGGAATGAAAAGCTTGATCGGGCTCAAAAACAGCCCATCTTTCATCTCTAGTCATCGGTCTTGGTACTCTCGTTGTTCAATTTTCGATTTCGTAAAGCCTTTGGCATCTGTAAGGTGAAAATAGATATAGTATAGGCGTATTAAAAATAACCACTCGCTAGACTAGGTACGTGCCACACAAATCCAGCTGGCATATAACTTCCAAGATATGAACCCATTTAAACATGCTTCTATCTGGGTGTGAGAGTCTTGCTGTGTGTATGTAACAACCGAAGAAGCAGGTCTCCCTGACGAGCAAGCGAAGCCCAAGATAGGTTGCCCACGCAGCTCAAAAGGGCACGTAGCGCGCGTACCTTCGATGTATTGGCTGCAGCCTTCGTCCCATCGGCAGAACGTGCTCTCTTTTCAGGAGCTTCCACCGGCACAGTGTACCACGGGTATGGCCGCCGTAGATTGAAGGCCGTGTATAGGAGTGTGATGCTTCCCATCATGCTCAGAACTAGGTTGGGCATGACACCACCCTCAACACACATGAACACGTAGGTCAGAGCGCACACGCCTGCAATCGACCAAGACAGGGTATAGGGGTTGGGTTTAAGGTCAATGACTAGGTAGTTGATATCGTGAGTGTATTACTTTGGTATGGCATGAGCTCTTGAGCGGTCTATCACACAGCCGCATCGTATGCACCAAGAAGAGAACCTGAAACGCACATTTATGGATACGTTTACTGAAGGAGACGTACCTGAAAATATAAACACAGCACCCAGTCGATGCCAAACAATTGCTCCACACAGAACGCCCACAGCAATCAGCCCTGGCCCAGCCAGCGTGGCCATTGCAATGTCTCGGTCGACGGTAAGCAGTGACATGTGACGTGCTAGAGAAGCCCCGTAAGCCACCTTCTGCAGCATTCCCAGTTCACCCGTGGCGCATGGAATTAGGGCCGTTCTGGCCCATTTTGGCAGATTGGAGGGGATGATGGCAAGGTCCTGGAGACCCCCGTTGAGACCAACGACACCTGTATGTCGAGGAATAGTGTGGGATGACAGTATCAGCTGCATATGTTATATGTTGGTGGTTCGAGCTTTGCAGGATTACGAGATTTCTTCGAAGACGTAGCGGTTCAGCCGACGTGCCCCAAGTATACGCCCAAACGGCATGGAGCACGGTTCAGCCAAGATTTGATATATTTGCAGCCTACTCACCGTTGTCGAGGCCAGATGACGGGTGGAAGATTGAGAGATACATTTGAAAGCTAATTGCAGTATTTTTAGTGACAGCTGCGATGATATAGCTTACACTATATCAGCGGGAGCTGTCAATTGGGTAAGAATCCGCGATAGCGTGGCTGTAGCTATTGAAGCACGGGTGGCATAGACTGACCATCAATCTATTAGTAGCATGATTAATTGGTTGTCGTTTGCAGGCACAAGGCAACCGCATATCTTAGGGTGTAACTCAAAGAAGGATATAACATATTTTCTATGCTTCCATATAAATATATATATATATATATATATATATATATATATATATATATATATATATATATATATATATATATATATGTATATATATATATGTACAAAAACATATATATACAAATACATATACATATATACATATATATATACACACACACACACATATATATATAACATGTATATTCTATATACTATATAATGATATATGTAAAAATACAAAAACAAACAAGCGATAAAAAACACACAGAGTCACACATCGACACACAAATACATATACATACGTACACGTACAAAGACACAAGCACACAGACACACATCATGTATATATATAGATATATATTTGGCAGCCTGGAAAGTATGTGTCACTGTTTGTACAAATGTGAATACTTCACTGATTATCCATACGTCAAAGTATAAAATATTGGCTTTTGTTTTATGTAAGTTTGAGGACAATTCTTCTACAATTTCTGAACTATTTTGGCTTCCAATATTTTAACTGCGACATATGCGAAGTATTTGACTGACGACTATTACATATATGAAGTATATATAAACACCTGCGCGTGTACATAATTATGATCTATAGAATCTGACACGAATATGCATACATACATAGAACACATGTATCTTCGAAACATACACGGTACACACACATACATATACAGATATTTATATATAAATATATATAACATAAGTTTGTTTGTATAACAATATTTATATGCTTGTTAATATGTACATATACATAAACTCATGCATATATATATATAGATACTTCCAGACACACACACACATATATATATAATAATAATAGGAATATACATACATTATATACATATATGCATACACACACACACACACACACACACACACACACACACACACATATATATATATATTTTACAACATACATACACACACACACACACACACACACACACACACGCACACACACACACACATATGTAATATGTATATATATATATATATATATATATATATATATAATTCTCGGTTATTCCGTGCGCAAACAAAATTTCATACCCACGTACATACGATTGCATATGCAATCTTATGCCAAAATATGTGCGCGTATTCTGTTTTGCGTAGATTTGTCTATTGTATTGTTAGCCGAAAAGCAGTACATATCTGCGGATTCTTCGCTACCATCCTGCTAAGCCAATAACTACACTTGATCAGAACTATAAGCACAACATTTCATTATAGTTTGACATACCGGTGACCTCTACACAGTAAGCGCTTCGAAGAACAAAAGGACCGGAGGCACCACTTATACTGTCGACCCAGGTAAATAGGCCGGTGGCATCAACGAAAATCAGGTATGCGAAGCAGGCGAACATAGCCCACGAGATGGCATCGCTCACAGCACGGAAGCAGAGCCATTCCGATATTCTTTGTATGCTTATCATTGTATTGATAGTATGTGTTCAAAGTGGATTTTAAGTAATTGTATTCACATTGAAGAGTATGTATATACACAATCACATACACACACACCAAGTTTTTACTACTAGAGAGCCTCAGTTTATTTGCTTGAGTTGTGCATCCATGCAGTAAAACGTTGAACGTACACGCAAACAAGATTGAATTAAATCCGCTTTTTAAAGTATATTAAATATGTGAACTGCTTACCCGCGAGAATTACACCTGGTTGAATCCCGGTACGATTGATTTTAAAACGTTTTGACGTGAAACGAACCGAGGTTGCAACTTGCACCGCATACATTTAAAAAAGTTATTATTTGAAACGAAAAGTGATGACGGAAAATCCACGAGTGTTCTATTTCCACATAGCGTCGTTGTCATGGTGAATTTGTGCTTTCAAAGTGTTATACCGGTGAAAGCAGGCCCTGAGACCTTACCTGAGACCTGAGAGGCTGAGACCTGAGTCTGGCATGAGAACGCCCGCATAATAAATACATCCCAAATACCCAAGAGGAGACGTGTGTAAACAGAGCGGAGAAAAACAAGCATTTTGAATACATCTGTATTTACGACTTACGTCTGCCATATATACATATTGTTAGCGCTGTCAGAACGCTCAGAATTCCGTTGTAGAATTTTTCAAGTCATAATGAAAATCTACAGTAGCCTTCTGCTGCTTGGCGCAGTAGCGCAGGCCGACGCTATTATAAACTCTGGGTTTTCGAAGGTATGTTATCAAAATGACCTTCGAATCCTTCACAACGTCCAAGTTCTAAGTTTTATGTTCACGATTGCACAATATACAGATAATAGTATAAAAACACAGTAATAGTAGATGATCAGCTCCATATGATGTCAATGGCCAATATTTGCCACCTCAAGCACCAGGCTCGTCAGAAGTTTGTAGTTTCCTCTTCTTGATCCATTGTTCTGCCAGATTTCTAGTGCTTTGACAACATGCAATACAGGACGCCCATAAAGATGTGCACTACATATACACACGAAACTCGGAATAAAGTTGCTTCAATTATTGATAGCCAGGGCACTGGCAGGAATGTTTATGTACTCATGACGGCATTGTACGATTGTCCAATGTTCTGATAGTTTCACCTCACTTCAAATATGTTAGGGAGATACAGTTACAGTATGGTCAAGCAAAATGGCCTCGCCGAAGACAGCGGTGCCCTACCCTTACTACCACTACGACTTTTGTGGCAAGGATGAGGGATTCCAAACACAGCCCGAAAACTTGGGTCAACGTCTCTTGGGTGACGACTACGAGTCCATCGGATACCCGGTATGTATCAGTAAAGTACATCCTCGAGTTGTGATATCCAATATGAAACACGTATATACGTTTGTGACCTGGAAGTATTTTTAAGTTCATTCTCACCTGTGCATGTATATCCGCTATAAGCATCCGAATTTCCTGTCAAGACACTATAGGGAATACTCAGCTCACATCCACAATATCCAAATACAATATTGTCCGCGCATAGATCAAATTTATGGAGGATACGGAGTGTGCAGCCGTGTGTACCAAGAAATATGATTTCTCTAACAAGAAGGATCACGTGAAAATAAAGGAACTAACGAAGGCAATCAAGAAGAGCTATATGCACCATTGGTATGTGTTTTATCCGCGGAGTCCTGGTCGATTCAGTATTGTACAAATTCGTCCGTTCTCATCGTGTCTCTGTTATTTTAAATTGAATTGTGTCCAGCGAGTGGAATCTCCGGTTTGGGGTGTGTTCATCCAGCTACCTAGTTAAAGCTGTAATTTGACGGCCACTAGACTCATCTTCCTTTCGTAGAAACTCACCTTCCTGATTCCATTACAAACAGGCTCGTTGACAATCTGGATGTCATATTGAGCACAATCCAGGGAGAGACATACGTCCCTCACTCTATGGGGCACCCAGTGGGGGCCAGACAACAGAACGGCGACAAGCACGAAGACTTCATCTACAATCACGTTGACTTCACATTCTACTATAACGATATAGAGAGCACGGTAGATCAGTATCTGTCGCAAAACACGGAAAAGAAATTCGGAATTGTCGGTGTTAATGTTGGCGTGAAGAGTCAGCACTCGTGCGCTCAGCCCGACTACTCAAAGTCCATTGAACTGAACGAGAAGGTCAGGCAACTAGAAATCCCATACACGTACAGCGTCAAGTTCGTGCCTACGTCCACCAAGTGGGCGTCTCGATGGGACGCCTATCTTCAGGTAGAGGATGCATCTATTCGCTGGTTGAGTATTGCTATCTCCATGGCCATTGTGGTCCTGCTAAGTGGGTTGGTCGCCATGATACTCTTCCGTACCGTGTACCGAGACATCACGCGCTACAACTTGGCCAGCGGTGAGAGCGAGGACGTGATTGAAGAGTACGGCTGGAAGCTGCTGCACGGCGATGTGTTCCGTCGCCCAGCCCACGGTGTGTGGCTGTCGGTTCTGGTCGGCTCAGGCGTGCAGATGGTAACGGCAGTGGGTATCGCCCTGTGCTTTGCGTTCCTGCACATCTACTCGCCCACGCGCCGTGGCTCCGCACTAACCGGCGCAGTCACATCGTTTGTGCTGCTCGGGTTCCCAGCCGGCTACACATCCGCGAGATTGTACGTGTCCTTCGGTGGTGAACGCTGGAAGACCAACTGTCTCCTAACCGCGTTCTTTTGCCCTGGAGTGGCTTTTGTTGTGTTCGCCGCACTCAACATTGTTGCTGCGGTGTATGGGTCATCCAACGCCGTGCCATTCACCAGCATTCTATGCCTGCTGGCTATGTGGTTCCTAATCTCAGTACCACTCTGCTTCCTGGGCGCCTATCTGGGGTTCAAGAAGAGCGCTATTGAGTTCCCTATGAAAGCCAACCCAATTCCCCGTCAGATTCCTTTCCAGGTATGTGATTTCGGGTTCGCTGTCTTACTTTTGTAGCTCTATTACTGATACCAGACTTAAGTGTTGGTTACTCCTGATCGTACTTAATGCTGCATGTCGAGACTATATAAAAACTTATGGCGTGCTTTCTCAATCTAATTTAAAGTGCTTGACTTCCTGAACTACCGTACAGAGCTCATGCGGAGGCCATATCAGTCCCATGCTGCTGGGTGGTCTGGTCCCTTTTGCTGCCATCTTTGTTGAGCTATTCTTCTTCCTCAACTCGTTCTGGAACCACCGCCTGTACTTCCTGCCCGCGTTCCTATTCATCGTCTATGCCATCCTCCTGGTCATCTCAGCCCAAGTATCGATTCTCACAGTTTACACACAACTGTGCGTCGAGGTAGGTACTGCGCCTTGTTAAGAACCGTTAGTGCTCTAATCTCTCCTCATCATGTATATATATATATATATATATATATATATATATATATATATTCAGCATTTGCCTTCAAGGTAGTTGTACTAACGCCTCGTTTGCATCCTTTCCCCAACCAAAATCCTAAAACCCAGGACTACCGCTGGTGGTGGCGATCATTCATCGCGGCTGGCTCCACCGCTATTTACTTTGCAATATACTCGTACTTCTACTTCTTCACCACACTGAAGTTCGTAGACCCCGTGAGTATTCTGATGTTTACAGGCTTCACAGCGTTATGCTCTCTAGCAATCATGATCATGTGTGGCTCCATCGGGTTTCTTGCCGGTCTGTGGTTCGTGCGAACCATCTACTCCAGTGTTAAGCTCGAATGAGATGGAAAGGAACACCTGCGGTACCAACATAGCACAAAAATACATATAATCTGCGAAATAATACCAAGCTATACGCCGGCTGACACAAGTATTGAAAGAATCGAGAGCCGCAACTAACAAATTACCAAAAGTCTCACGCGATCAGCCTTGAGTCACGTGAAGATAATAAAACACTGAGTGAAACATCGTAAGCACCAGCTACCTATTCGTGCATTTGCTTGGGTAAACCTATTAATCCTATTCGTGCATTTGCTTGGGTAAACCTATTAATGCATTTACTTGAGGTGTCCTTTCCCGCATTTACTTGGGTTAAGCTATTCGTGCATTTACTTGGGTTAAGCTATTCGTGCATTTACTTGGGTTAAGCTATCCGTGCATTTACTTCGGTTGAGCTTTTCGTGCGTTTACTTGGGTTAAGCTGTTCGTGCACTATTCGTGTACTGACTTGGGTTGAGCTATTCGTGCATTGACTTGGGTTAAGCTATTCGTGCGTTTACTTGGGTTAAGCTATCCGTGCATTTTTGCTTGGGTTGAGCTATTCATGCATTTACTTGGCTTAATCTATTCGTGCATTTACTTGAGGTAACCTTTGGTGCATTTACTTGGGTTAAGCTATTCGTGCATTTACTTGGGTTAAGCTATTCGTGCATTTACCTGGGTTAAGCTATTCGTGCATTTACTTGGTTAAGCTATTCGTGCATTTACTTGGGTTAACCTATTCGTGCATTTACTTGGGTTGTTTTGATGATACAATGGGGGGGATGAACTGAAATTTAATTGCACCCAGTTGGTAACTTTGCACGCAACACGCTACTCAACTAAATACCATAAAGTCCTTCCGCCAATCGGATCGATCCTATGACGGTTGGTTGAGTAGCATGTAGTCCAGCCTTGCGTCACTGGGCAAAGCATTGTAACCAGTAGTATAAAATTATAACAATTATGAAATGGCTTATTGGTGGGATCAAAGGCAATAATATTGATCGCATGAGACAAGGTTAAAGCTTGGTCTCCACTTAAAGACCTTTGAAATGCATTTTAGTGGTCAAAATGCCTTTTTCCTCGTGACATGTGAGAGCAATAAACACAAGGCTGAACATTGTAAAGATTTAAGGTGTGACTTGCGGAAGACTTGAAACGTTTATTGTCAAAACGTTTCGAGTCGTTCCACTGCTCTGGCTGTAATGTCGTTCTAGGATGTCGGGCATATCGTGACTTATTTGGCAAAGCGTTCACTTGAGTAACCGTCAGGCGATGAGGCTCTCACTGCAACCTGAACGCTCCTATCGAGAATCTCTCGCTTTAGAATGCGCTGTCCAGTGTTATTCTTGGTGCAATATTCATGGACGTCAGTTCCTGGAAGAGCAGCTTGCACGCATAGGGCAGCTGGCGTGGTGCAGAAGAATAGGAATAAGAGACGGTGGCATTGTAAATGAGTTTGTGAATTGAGACAACAATCGTGACTTTAGGAACGAGGATAGTGCAGATGCGTAGGACAAAGTACTAGCAGCATTCAGAACAGATACACTGACCAAGTACATTTTAGTGTCTTGTGGCTAAGACAAGTACAGGTACATACGAGGAAGAGACATGCGTCGTAGAAAAATTGTAACCCGGCTACTCTACGGATGTGAATGGTGCAGGAGACATGGGTAGCAGAGATAGAAGAACCTAGAACGAGCAGGCTAGAAAGGTAATCCTTGAGGCTGCTGCGCGATATCCGACACTGACATACTATATGTATATATACATGTATTATGTATGTATAAGTGTATTGTATTATGTATGGGTTATATATATATATATATATATATATATATATATATATATATATATATATATATATATATATATCTGCTGAGACGACAAGCTACGCAACACTATACATACCTTCAGCGAGCTCACTTCCGCGGAAGTCTTGCAGTACTGACACCACTTGGGATCGCACAGCAAGCCACATTTATTGCACACGGTGGTAGAGTATTGGTCACTACTGATGCACAAGCGCTCGAGTAGCAACCCAGACGTTCCATAGGCGATAAGACAATCTCTGAGGGGTACGTAAAAACAACGTTCACGATGAGATAATGCAGTCGCAAGTGGATTGGTCCTAAGGACAGGCAGAGACGGCCCACGGAGGAAAGCAATGAACAGTAACGTAGTATACTGGAGAGGCAATCGAGAAACCCTATAACCCTAAAACCTAAGATACCAAGATGCACTTCTTGTCGAAGAAAACGAAGTTACCTTTCCATCTCTCCGAAACGTTGACCACCGTCGTTGGCACGACCTTCAGTCGGCTGACGCGTCAAGATGGTACGAGGACCGGTGGCTCGCGCGTGCATCTTGTCTTGTACCATATGCTTCAGCTGCGAAGAGGGGATGAGCAGCATAGAACAAGGTAAACAAACGGTCTTATACATTGTAAGAATGTGGGCATGTATGGACAAGCGTCGATTGGTCCCTAAACCCTACACCGGTTCACTCAGTGGTCACCGATTCTATACCTGGCGAGCGACTGCAAATTTAGAACAAAACCGCGCAACATCCGAAATGCACAACAGACTTACCTTTTGATAATAAACCGGACCGAAGAAAATATAAGCCGACAGCGGCTCACCACTAATGCCCGACGTAATGAAATCCTTGCCCGTGTAGTTGTATCCGTGTCGTACCAAAATACGACACATGTCCTCCACCTTCTCACCCCCAAACGCCGTACCGTAGTGCATCTTCCCAACCATGACACCCGCCTTGCTGCCCAGCAGTTCCATCAGCTTGCCCACCGTCATACGTGACGGGAAACCATGCGGGTTCATAATCATATCAGGACAGATACCTTGGTCCGTGAAGGGCATGTCCTCTTGGCTGACAATCAGACCTGTGACTCCTTTTTGCCCATGCCGCGAACTGAACTTGTCGCCCAATTCCGGAACACGAGTGGTGCGCAGCAGGAGTTTGGTGAGGAGATGTCCGTCTGTATTGGTGGTCAGCATAACCTGTAGATGATGCAACAGACACAGTGGATCGTATCAGGACAGGCATGGAAATGATAGTACTGGGCATTTGAGTGACGTAGTACTGTACTGGGAACCCGAGTGACGTAGTACTGCACTGGGAATCTGAGTAACATAGTGTTGTACTGAGTATCTGAGTGACGTAGTACTGTACTGGGAACCCGAGTGACGTAGTACTGCACTGGGAATCTGAGTAACATAGTGTTGTACTGAGTATCTGAGTGACATAGTACTCTGAGTCGGATGCCACAGTTAAAAACGAACAATCGCAGAGGGACACTCCACCCACACGTCACACCTCTCATATTTAGTCGACAGAACCATCACACGACGGCCGCTGATACGACAGCATAGCTACACAGAACATACTTTATCGACGAACGCATCGTATTTCTGCTTGTACTTGGACGGCTGTTTATAGTATTCCACCTCGGGCTGGCCCGCGCCTCCCCCGGGTCTCGGCATAGCCGCGTTGGTAGTGATGGTGGGCGTCTCCTTGTTTATATATATATCGTCATACTTTAGCCTGGAACCCACGGCTGCGATGCCATCCTCCTCTAAGGATGCAAACTGTGGGGGCACTTCCCCAGTTTCCAGGCTCCGAGGTGCGGGCTTGATTCGATCATCGAGACCATTGGGATACTTCCGCAGCGTTGTCGCGTACTTTCGGTACAGCATGCACCGGCCGTATCTGGAAGTGGGAGCAGTCGAGTGGTAAGCCAAGCGCAATAGTTAAGTAAACTCGATGAACATTGTCAAATAGATCAGAGGCATTGGAGGGTAGGCACATACAATCACACAGCGAGGGCACAGTCTTGTACCATAGGAATAACACCCGTGCTACGTCACCCCGGCAGTCTCTCCTTATAGTACTTACCCTCGTTCAATTCCGGCTTTGTTGAGAATTAGCGCATCTTCGATATCGTAGCCGGAGTATGACATGACCGCAATCACCGCGTTCTGACCAGCCGGCAATTGTGTGTAACCCGACAGCTCCAGAGTTTTGGTTTGCACCAGCGGCCGCATAGGGTATACCAGCAGATAGAGTAGGGTATCGAACCGATTCAATTGGTTGTGTGCTATGATGCCCATTGCTTGCTTGCCCATAGCACATTGGTACGTATTGCGCGGGGACTGATTGTGGTGGGGGTACGGTACAAGGCCCACACAGATGCCCAGAATGGTAAACGGCTCGATCTCCATATGCGTCGTCTTCGGATTGATGTAGCTCTCATTCAGCGCAATCAGACTGTCGTTCTCCTCGTTCACATCCAGATACTCCACCAGGCCATCACTCAAGAAGTCATTGAAGCTCCTGAGTCCCTGGTTCAGTTCGCGAATGTGGCCCTCTGTGACCATGGGCTGTCCCTTCTCCACAATGATATATGGCCTGCACACACGACCCCCGTCACTGGAGATGTTGATGGAGCTCTGCATATGCGAGGGATATATACTCACAAACTCACTGACATGCCCCGCCCGTCTCATAGCCCGGACGTCCCGTACCAGCCGCTGGTGGTCTCTGGTGCATCCTGCAATCACACCGTTCAAGAACACAATGTACATATTGGGGGCGCACAGCTCCTCTCCTGACATGAGGTTCACGTCTTCCACACCCAGGTTCATGATCAGCCTGAGAATGGGCTCTGCTTCGTCGTCCGTAGTGATGTGAGTCATGAGTGCTAAGTTCTTCTGCAGACCGCACTGCGCTCCTTCGGGTGTGTCTGCGGGGCACAGCATACCCCATTGTGACGGCTGCAGCGAACGAGGTCCCGAAACCTGTATGGAAGGTACGTTCGTATCTGTGGATCAAGAAACATATAGATGTACATAAACATATGTACATACATACACACACACACACACACACACATATATATATATATATATATATATATATATATATATATATATATATATATATATATATATATATATATATATATATCGGTTCCTATGCTATATCGTGCAATACATACATGCAAATCTTTCGGATAACTGATGGATTTAAAATAAATGGAGATACTTTAAAAGAATCGAGGCATTCGGCATGAAGCCGAACTCTGAAGTACCTTGTTAGTTTGTTCAAACTGCGAACTAATCTTCGTCATCATTCCCATTCCAGAGATGTACGACAACCGCGACAACGGTTGTGCAACACCCGCCCGATTGACCTGATACCAAACGGTCAATTATCGGGACAGTCAGTTGTGGACAAGAAATCAGCATATATAGGGGCTATATGATCAACTATCAAAATAGCCAGTTGAGGACAAGGAATCAGCATACATAGGGGTTTATGGCTTTCAGAGATCTCTACATTACTTCATAAAATCTGAATTTGAAAGTTGCAGGATATTTAGCATCACATATCGACGTACCTTGAAACGGTCAATACGCCAGTTACCACTCGCTAGCGATTGATTGAACTTTTGCGAAATCGTTCGACTGGAATGGCACTTGATAACATTGAGGATATCAAAAGGTTCCGCTCTCTGCTTCATTAGTTGCTTGTCCGCCTCTGTTCGCACAATTCTGTTGAGTGTCTTGAACGAATCCTCAAACAGCAAGGCCAGTAGGGCACCGGCCAATTCCAGACGCTTGTTTCCGTAGTAATCTTTGTCATCGACCTGAAATGAATATCAAGTGTAGCATTAATGTCCATCGCGTCTCAACAGCAAGAACTAGGCAACAAAGCAATCCAGTATAACAAACGACTCTCATGTGCAAAATCCATAAAATAGTTTGTAGAGAGTACTATGATATAAGGTACAATATCACACGAAAAAGGACCTACATATACTTTCCGAGTCAAACACGACACACAAGAGTTCCACCTGTGCCGCTCCAATCAAGAAGACGCCCATACCGACACACTCAACAAGGCGAACGGCGCGAGCACTGAATACCTTGATAACACCATTCATGGCCATGATCATCCTCCGCACCATAAGAGCCAAGTACAGACATTTCGGTCGGTAGTTCTTGTCCACAACCGGAACGTGCACAATCACGACATCGCGCAGCAGCTCGACGGCCTCGTCCTTTTTGGTCTTCTTCTGGCCACTCTGCTTCAACATCCAGGGGGCCTGTACACGCGTAACCATCCTCTCTCCGATGAAGTTCAGCGCCTGTGGGTGCGGATACAAAGGAATGGATGTTGGAAGTGTGAGGAGACAAGCGTGTAGAAACAGATATGGGAATTGATAAGAAGAATGTACATGGACAGGGCGCAAGAAAATGCAATGTAGTGAAAATACAACATGGAGTTGATCTCAGTAAAGTGGCAAGCCGAAAAAATGTGAGTCAAACCGAATATAATCTACAATAACAATAATCAAAGAAGACGCTTATGCGGATTAGAAGTTACAAAACGAAACATATAATAGCACTATCTCCAAACACGCTTGGGTAGACATGATACACACACACACACACACACACACACACACACACACACACACACATATTTATATATATATGCTATAGGCCTACGGGCGATCGAGAAACTCAATAAACAAGAATGCGAAGGGCACCTCTGGGAACATAAATTAGGCGTTCAGAATATAAGCAAAGAGTCGTAACAAGAACCTTCTTCGACGTTAGCCTTAAATGGTTAGAAGTAGACGCGCACACTGGGGCATACCTGATCTTTGGAGAAGACCTGATGCTCCATGCACTCCTCCAAAGTCGGCGCAAATGCATCAATGAATGTGTGGTCGCTTCCGACCAATTGCACGATTTCTTGGTCACTTTCAATACCTGCGTTCGTTGGGGAGTTGTTTGAGTTATTTCCTCCCGGAGTTCATACAATTCAATCGCTTAGCCAAATATACGGATAACTTTTAAGTAGATTGCAGATGAAATTGGCATGTGTATCAACCTCAAGAAATATATAATATAGTAGCTTTAACCTTTTGAACAGTACAAGAAAAACCACTCGGAAATGTTCTTATACTAGCTAGTAAACATGCGCTATCATAGTGGAGTGGCGAGTAGATAACCAGCACAAGTACCCCGAACCGCGGCTGCGTGCCTTGTAGTTATATGATACAATATAGCCGGACGGTAACATCGAATAAGAGCGCCGAATGCGAGCACGATGGCAATCGTTGGGTCATCGGCGCTTTGCCAGTTGGCCCGTTGGCCATGCCGTCAAACGTTGATGAGAAGTACGTACATACCCATGCCCTTGATGATCACAGCTATGTTGATCTCCTCCTTCAGAGAGTTGTGCTTGAGATAGAATTTGCCCTTGCGCGTGATCAGGTTCGTCTTACTCTTCCTCTCGGCGGTTGAACTGGTTAAAGATTATAGGCCGTGTGCAAGTCGAGTTTTAAGAAATCGTAGTCACCACTTGTGTTAGCAAGTTGAGTATTCGAATTACACCAGCGACACTTGTGCCCAGGTATCCATGCGATGAACGAAGCGGCAAGTACGTTTAATATTCCAAATAAAGGGAAGAATGCACACGTAGTACAGCGCAGCATGCAGATGATTTGACACAGACTGGTATTAAACTTGGGAAGGTGAACATACCTTTGGACTGATGCTGTAATGCCAAACTTTGAATCCTTATCCACAATCACTCGATTCTTGGACAGCTGTTCCTGGATCAATATAACCTTCTCAGATCCATTGACTACAAAGTAACTCCCAGGATCGAGGTAGCATTCCCCTGAGGTATATGAATCCATCGATCATCACGATTAGTACACACAGATTCGATGAACAGGTGAAATCGTCATCGATGGCAGCCAGATCAGTGATCTTGTGCTGCCGTCCATTACAACTATAGTGACGTGAACAACTAATGCCTTGTCACAGTTATAATATAAATGATGCAACCCAACCAACAACAGCCATACCCATCTTCGCCAGCTCGGCGTTACTCTTCCCGGCCAGGTGACACTTATTAGACCTCAACATGACAGGTATGCGTCCGATCTCCACACCCAATTTGCGCACAATCTGATTGCCACGGACGTATTCGACGTCCACTAAAATAGGCGCTGCATAGGTCATATCCCGGAGACGGCACTCCATCGGTGTGATTGCCTTTGGGGGCTCAATGTCCGGATCGTTCGGCCTACCAACGTAGATATCTAAGTACCTGTGCAGTTCGAGAGGAATCATGTGTTATCGGCTGAAGAATTAGACCCAGAAGGAACACAGTGCCCAACACACGATTCATGCACAAACTACTTTCTACTGTGGATAAACATTTTGTGTCGACATTGAAGTGTAATACAGATTGCATAGTGCATTTAAGAATGAAAAAAAGTGCTACGTAGTGTACTAGCATGTGAGAGAGCCCAAACCGACCCCAAACATGCACAATGCAAAATTGGAGTAGAAAAAAAAAATATAATAAATATATACCCATACCTAAAGCCTATACATGTACAT